>JAKSZP010010967.1:0-74262 GCA_022478985.1 Massospora cicadina | reverse complement strand
AAGATTTACATCAGTAAGGATGCTGGGAGCTATTTATGTGAATACACATATTTCTGCTCTTTAGCGGAGGCTTGCAGAATTCGAAAAGAGGACTCTCAAGATGTTAGAAAGGTGCTTTTTGTTCACGTACCAAGACCAGATGAAGATTTATCTATTCAAGGTATTGTAAAAGTTTTAAGAGCTATAGTCGTTTCTCTTCCTGAGGTATAGTCTGTCTTATTACAAAGGAAATTAAAGAGACTTTAACTCTGCAGTTTACTTTATTTAGGTAATCGTTTAGATTACCTACTGATTCACCAGTCTATTTGGTAGAAACTAATAAAGGAGTTACAACCCGTTTTAGTTATTTACTAGCTTATGTTAAATAGAGCTTTTATTGCCAAAGTTGCGAATGTAACTATAAAGTAAGTTTAAATAATTTCTAGTTCTATACTGCTTGGCCTGAAATTGTTATGCCAGGGCGTGCTTGTAAAGATTTGTATTTAAAATTATTTACCTTAATTACAGAACAAACTGGGAGAGCTTAAAATATATGTTATATCAAATTGTGAAAACTGTGGTTTTTTATATGATCTGAACCCAAATCTATTTGTAACTTAAGTTTGAGGCAAAGATAATTAATAGTGAAGCCAGTGAACTTTTAAAGTTTTAATTACAAAACACAAGCCAATATAAGCCTCAGATTCTTTATTCAGTAGTTAACTTGAATATTTTGTACGCTCTGCAAGGATGCGTATCCTCCAATTCAGCTAGAAATTAGGCGAATAGTGCGGATAATTTGGTCTCACCATTTGTGGGGATTTTAACTTATTTTAATAATACTTATTAAAAACCTGAAATAAACTAATTTTGAGATAGATAGTATTTGTTATTTTAAATTTAAATTTTATTCGAGGTGGGCCGACCTGGGGATGGTACCGCACCGATTAGGGAAGTGAAGAAAAATGGGAAAGGAGGGTAAAACCCAGAAAACCTCCATGCGCGGCGTATGATAGGCCAGGAACTCCATGGACCGCCTTTGCTATTTGCTATCTCAGTTCGGGGCATTGGCGCACAAAACCAACAGTCAAAATCGTCCCCTACCCAAAGTCCATTACCGGGATCGAACTCAGGAGGCAGTGGTAGAGGGTCCATACTCTACTACTGGGGTATCCTCCCTTAGTATTTATTATTTTAATAAAATTTGAATACTCTTTATAAAAGATAAATGAGCTTAATACTTTTTGATACATTGTAAACTAATTGCTCATCAAAAGAGTAAGGATGCTAATCTAAATTCCTAAATAAGTAAAAAATATGATTTGAAAACATGGATAGCATTTTAAAAAACTTCAAAGTACCATCCGGATATTTAAATGCTTGAACTCTAGCACATAGCTAAAATTCTTGGCGTGGTATACTATCCTAAGGTCAACCCACCTTAATAATTTATTTAATCCATATAACTTTTATTTAGGTTGAGCTGATATTAGAATAGATATTTCATGCTAATATAGAGGGGAGAATAAACTTTATAGATAGCATAAGATAAAACCTACTATAGTATTTATCAATACCAGAATTAGTATGGACTAAAAATCTAGGACAAATCTATGGCACTTGACTGGACTAAGGAAAGAGTATATGTATGAGAATATTCATCTTTACTTCTGTTTTAAAGCTACAACCTTGTAAAGTTATAGAGCTTTCTTTTTATTAGTTTGAAAGCTATTATACCCAAAGTTTAGAACTAAAAAGGCAATTGTAAAATACAAGTATCCACTTAGATAATCGTATGATAAAATCATGGTTAGACTCTTATAGTTATATAAGGCCAGTAATATCTGCTACTTTACATGTAATCTATTATTATATCTATTTAGTCATAATATGATATAACAGCATTAGATAATTCTTATAATTAGTAATTTGATCTATATAGAATGATACTTTATAATAATATTACTAAACCTTTACCAATATACAATATAAATATAATATTAAAGATAATTCAAGGTGGGTCAATCTTGGGACAAATATACCACACCGAGAAAGTTTTCTAGCCAGTACAGGTTTTGAACTTGAAACCTGCACTAGAGGTGGAAGCAGTTTTAACTGCTCAGCTAACCACCCTTATAAATAAATATAATATTAAGCACTTACTATTTGATTTAAAGATTTTAGTTGATTAATCATCTAGACCAACTGCATCTTCTCCTTGTTATGAATTTTGATCTCATATACTTTGATTCAATATTTGTATTTCATTTGATTCTATATGTAGCCAGATAAGCTAAAATTATATCAAAATTGAGCAGTTTTTGTTCTTAGTTTATCCAAGCACCATATCAATGCCAGATCTATATAACAACTTATTAAATTCATGCATTAGTCTTTATCACTAATTTTTATCCTCTACTTAATATATTGTTCTTTCCCTTTTTTAGTATAGTACTTTTCCTAAGATCAACCTGCTTTTAACCCTTTTAATAGTTTGATGCAAATATGTATCCAAAAAGTAGGGGTTTATATAAATCTAAAAAAATGTATATATGCATCCAAAAATGGGGGATGCATAAATTTAAAAATGTATATAGCATCTAAGAAATAAGGGTTACATATTTTTATTCCAAAATTTACTGATTATTTATATTACAGACAAGGATCAAAATAATTATAATATTTGTAAATGTTGGTTAGATTTTTTTTTGCCAAATTTAAGGGCCAAAAAATAATGGATTTCTTTTGAAAACAGTGAAAGTATTAAAATAAAGTACTCAAATAGAGAAAATAGTAATACCAATTTGTACATAGCTTTTACTATTATTTAAGTATTGCTCAAAACAATATATATACTTGATAGAGTATAAAATTCTTGACAGTTACAAATAATATGTGATCAGATATAGAAAATATGAAGTAGCCATTTTTAGTTTACAATTACAAAATTTTACATCATTTCTATTATGAAATTATTAAGAGAGTGTTCACAAATAAGAGCAGTTACTGTTAGTTGTATTTGTATAATTTAGAAATCTAAAAGCCTTATTTAACATAGTGCTAGTGTAAAATTCTTAATAAAGTTTAACTCTAGCTTTTAACAAAAGTTTATGCTTCTGAGAATGTAATTGCTTAATTAATTTATATGATTAAGAAAAGCAATATATAGCCAACAAATTTCTATATAAGTTCTAATCAAGTTGGCTATTGAACTTCATGGCTAAAATTATTTTTGTATTACATAATGTTACTTTGTAAGCCTTACAAAAGTTATAATATATGAAGTAACTGATAAGGTTAGATAACTGTGATCTTAGTTATACTCATTTATCTACATAGCCTCACCTTCTACTTTACTTATCTATGTTTTCTTTTTTTAGCACTAGGTGGTCCCAACCTGAAGGGGCAATTCAACTGTTACATTTAAATGACCTTCATATAATTTATCTATATATAGAACTATAGATTAATTTTTTTGGAACATATGTCATGATAGTGACAAGTTAGGTTTAGACTGGCCTGCCAGTTGGGATGAAAAATATTTAAAAGATAAGCCTGAATGCCATAGGCACTGCTGCTTGAGCAACATGAAATTGTACTGTGAGATAATTAACCAAGGAGCACCAATAAGCCATAATTATAAATAGCAACCAGGCAACAACCTGTAAGTCCTGGGGAACGTCCCCTGGCAGTTGATCAAGCCATCTTCCCATTCCCAAGTAGGAAGACACCAAAGAGGATGGTGGTACCTCTTGTTACTCAGGGCGATCTCACTCACATAGTAGATGAGTGGTGGGTAACAGCTCTTCCGCTTTGGATCCCACCCCCAGTACCCACACTCACCTTGGCAGAACTGTTATGGGGAATTAGCAAAATCTGTGCTGAGATTGTCAAATTGAAATTGGTTGGATCTAATTTGGGGGGCAATCTGGCTGATGCTCAGATCTTGAATGGCTGGAAAGGCATGAAGACTGAGATATCAGCCAGATTACCTGATGGTTCCAATTCAATTAATATGTTGATCGAACAAATTACCTTCCTTCCAAAGTCATCAGGAATCTTCCTTGATGATCAGGCTATAGCATTGGGTGCCATTGATGAGGGTTCAAAGCCCCCTGTCAGCAATTTGGGCGTTGCAGCTGATATGATGCCACTGACCAAATGAACTGTCCAGCAACCAAGCGCGGGCAGGTTGGGCATCCCAAACCTGTTCCCAACCAAATGGACCCGCCCCTATATGGGATGGCCTTGGGGGATTCCCGTCGCTTGTCAGGCCAAATGCCATCACACCAACTGTCAGAAACGTAGCCAAGCCTTAGTTCAGATGTTCAAGGTCAAACTGACAGTGACTCAGCCCACTGTCAAAATTTTCAATGTTGGTTCCCAAGGAACAAATCCACCCATTCCCAATTAATTTTCCAGTTAGGTCAAAATTGAGGGTCCCAATCCCAGCTTATCACTACCCCAATCAACCACTATCTAATCAGTTGCATAGCACTGAGAAAATTGTTGGTCAATTTTCTTCCTTTTCCTTCAATAAAATTTTTTTCCAAAAACTAAAACAACTTTTTTATTTGTATTATTCCTTCTGACTGCATCCCTGATAGCGTTTCCCTGGTGGCCTGTCAGTCCGCATACTGGATGGGCTCTACCAGTACTCTTGGTCACTATGGCCCCCTCCGTTGTCAATTGGATTTAGAAAGTACAATTTTTTGGTGCTACAACCCCGTTATCATGAACTTCTGGTACCAGTACATGGGCATCTTGTGGCCTTACATCCACCAATTTCAAGAGAGAATCCATCTCTTTGCCACCCCAGTTTAAAATGACCCCATATGCCAAGGAACTCACTGAAACTATCTTGGTGATTACACCCCCTGCAGCAAGGCCCCCTGGGTCAGGAGTGAGTTCATTGTGGTTCATCATTGGGATCATACTCATGGTTGTGCTACACCAACAATTTGTCATTTCCCAATGCCCAGCTCCAATCAGGTCATTTGGTCAGCAATGCCTCTGGCATTCTGGCTTGCTTTTTGGATGCTTATGCATCCTGACTGGCAGGCTGGTCTAAACTTCTTCTGCCATATCCATGACATAATTGACTAACCATTATTTTCAGCCACTTCCGCCTTGTTCTTCAAACTGGGTGCTGCAGTGGTTACTCTCTACCAAATGAATGTGAAATCAGTAGTCTGCTGTTTGTTGTTTGTTTGGTCACTTTCTGACTTTGGGAGAAGCATCTGAACTACCTTGGGAAATCTCCTTCAATCCACCCAAGCTGTGCGGATTGCGTCCTCTCCTCCTTCCACTAGCCCAGAGGGAAGTTTGAGTGTCCCCTCCCAAGAGATTGCCAATCAAGTTCTCAACGCGCTTGTTGAGGTGCAAATGCATACAGCAATTGTGCTTAATAATGCTTCCGCGTTATCCCATGCCCAACAAGGGCTCACATTGTTAGATGCTGTGGATGGGGACGCCCAACGTTGGGTGAGAGGTCTTTTGCACTCTTTCTCACAAGCAGGAGACTCCAACCCACTGATGGCTGTCATGTCAGCTGCCCTGAAACCCCCTGTGTCACAATCAGACCACCTATCTAGACTGATCTATGCCATAGCTGAAGCCCCTAGCTTGGTTTCTTTGATTTCTACCTTTCATGATATGGACCCCACATTGGGGCTATCTATTGATATGCTTCAGGCAGTCTTTAGATCGGTCTTGGATTTGAGTTCTGCTCATCACAAGGTCTGGTCTACCGTCCAAGGATCAGTAGATCAAATATGTGCCACCGAAACCACCATCAACGCCTTACCCTGTCATGTTACCCATTATCAGAAGGCGAATTTCTTGATTAGGTTACCTAAAGTAGATGCAGATGACGCGCCTATCTCCAAATTAGTGGTAGATCTGGGTACTGACCTTACCATAACACCTGAGTCCAAGTTGGCAAGTACAGAATTATCTATTAATGAATCTGTTCAAGCCCAGATGGAGGAAGTCATTACTCCCACCCTCATACTTCCAATTTTCGCTCTGGCAAAGGACCACGACCTTACCCCCAATATGCCCGTTATTTCTTCAGTCACAAATGAGTCAGTCAAATCTTCCATTAACAAAACTTCACTTATTTCCTATTGCTATGAAGATCAGTGTCAGCTTGCATCATGTCTCCTTCTAAGCCCTGGTGGATACCGGAGCTGTGGGGAACTTGAGTGTTGAGTTGGCACAACAATTAAAAATTAAAAATGGATGTGGGCTCCTCAGTAATGGTGGCCTCATCTGCTTATCAGCCCTCATATGTCATTTGAAAACTGGTACCTTTTTCAATCCACCAGTTCAGCTTCTGCGATCACTTTTTGGCTATGCCAACTTGGTGTTTCCGGTGATATTAGGTGTGGGGTGGTGGCGCTGACAACATGTGAAGATTTATCTAGAATCCAATACGTTGTCATTTACCAATGATCATTTAGAGGGAGAATTCCCTCTGATTGACACCCTCAAGAAGATACAAGGAATCAGCTCTATCACTACCCTGGTAACTTCTGCGGGCATCCTGGCCAACCTACCTGAAAGCTTAATGCACTATTGGAGAATCTTTGACATGGAAAAGGCGGATCGCCTTCCTAAACACACCAGGTTTGATTGTGGGTTTTGAACGACCATGGAGTTGGTGAACATCAACTGTCCATTGTATCCCCATACAGTGGCGGAAGAAGTTTCACTCAATACCTGGTTGGATGAAATGTTGAAAAAAGGTTGGTTGTTTAAGGTGACCTCACCCGTTGCCTCCACCACTGTCTTCACCAAAAAGTGGATGCTTCTCTCTGTCCCTGCGTGGATTAAGGTCATTTGAATAAAATAACTGTTTCTGATCCCTAATCCTTGCATCTGGAACAGACAATCAGCCAGGTAATCGCCAAGTCCTGAGTGTTCTCTAAGTTGGATCTAGTGAACGCCTTCGACCAAATTTGGGTAATGGAAGGCCAGGAATGGTTATCAGCAATCCGGATGAAGCGTGGCATTTTCCAATTTCGTGTAATGCCCTTCAGACTGAAGAATGCTCCCACTACATTTCAATGGATGATTGACAATGTACTGGGTGACCTCCAGTTTACCTGTGCAATTGCATACATTGATGATATCCTGGTTTACTCCCTGACTCCTGAACAACATGCTACTGACTTGGAAGTGGTGGTAGTCTCCTTGCATAAGGCAGGGTTGTTCCTCAAACCTTCCAAGTGTGAGTTTTATAAGGAGGAGGTTACATTTCTTGTGAACCTGGTTCTCCAAGATGGCTATGCAATCCCTCCCAACAAGTTAGATGTGATCCAAGAATGGCCAACCCCAACTATGCAGAAACAACTTTGAAGTTTTTTGGGAACTATTATATTCCTAAAGAAGTTTTGCCCTGGCACTTTTCCAGCTAGCCGCACCACTCCACCCTCTTACTGAGAAAAACGTACCATTTTGTTGGACACCCAAATTCCAGCAGGCATTCAAATCGATCAAGGAGGTGTTTGTGTCTCCACCCATTTTGAAGCATGCCAATCCCACCAAACTGTACATTGTTACATGCAATGCCTCATCAGTTGCAGTGGGAGCGGTTTTGCTTCAGGAGCATGATGGTTTAGAACACCTGGTCGCTTACTTTTCCTGGAAGTTCACAGCCACGGAGCAATCTTGGGCCATATATGACAAGGAATTGGCAGCTGTTGCATGGGAATTAACCTCATCGGCGGTATCTGTTGCAGGGTGCCCACCATGGATTAACGGTCTGCAAGGATCACCAGGCCCTATTGTATTTTTGCAATCCCCAAAAATTGGCATATTGGCAGGCCCAAACCTATCAGGACCTGTGCAGTTTTAACTTTAACTATAAGTTCATTAAATGTGCGCTCAATGTACTTCCCAATCTCCTAAGCTGCAGTCCCTCCCACAGTCCTTTGGAACCAGAGGAAGTGGATCTCGTTACCATGATTCCTGACACTCAAATCCTGTTGATCATTCCCCCCGTTGTTTCCTCTATCACTTTGGCTCCCGACGCCCCACTAGTGGCTCAGGTCTTAGCTAGTCAAATGGCCTGCCCTGAGGGTGTGGAGTTGGTCGAGCAGTTGGCTCAAAAAAGTCACAAACACTACCTATATTCCTTAGAAGAGGGACTCATTTAGTTCCAGTCTTGCATCTGGGTTCCTCCCTCCTTGTAATTGGAGGTATTCCATGCACATCATGATCCCCCATGGTTGGACATCCCAAGAACAAGAAATGCATCAATTTGATCAAGAGAACCTTCAATTGGGCAGGCCTGACAAAAGAGGTGCCATCTTATATCGCTGATTGTGTTACTTGCACTAGGGCCAAGTCAGATCGCTCTGGCAAAAAAGCCTCTTGCACCCCTTACAGCAGGCGGAGGGCCCATGGACCTCGGTGTTCGTGGATTTTATTGTTGAACTCCCCTGTTCTAATGGGTTCACAGCAGTGATGGTAGTGGTGGATCATTTCACAAAATTTTCCCTTTTTATACCTTGTACTTCCACGATTACATCAGAAGAACCTGCTCATATGTTTGTACGCCATGTGTTTTTGATGTTTGGTCTCCCCCAGGAGATCATCAGTGACCAGGGCTCACAGTTCACCGCGCAGTTTTGGAGTGAACTCCTATCAATCCTAAAAATATCCCCCTGTCACTCCATGGCATATCATCCTCAGTCTGACAGACAAACTGAGCGGGTCAATTAAGTCCTAGAACAGTACCTGCATTGCTATGCTGCAGCCACGCAGGATACTTGGGCCGGTGACCTGCCTCTCGCTCAATTTGCCTACAACAATGGGACCCATGCATCCACGGGGTTTTTCCCATACGAAGCAACGTTGGGTTTTAATCCTTCATTTTTGGTCAGGGGTTGTGCTTGCAGCCTGAGGTTCAAGCTGCCATGGACCACGCTGCCCATATCAAATCAACTCAAGCCTTAGTGCATGAACACCTCACCAAAGCCATCAACAACTATAAGCAGTTCTCAGATTGTAAGCATCTTCCAGGTCATGATTTTATGGTGGGTTCCTATGTCATGCTCGATACCCATCATTTAAGGATTTAGACCCCTTCCCATAAATTCACCAGTAAATGCTCAGGTCCACTTTTAGTGGAGGAGGCATTGGGTTTGGAGCGTTTCAACTGAATCTCCATGCACATCGGAAGCAGCACCCTGTTTTCCATGTTTCCTAGCTGTCGCCCTTCAAGGGTACAATTCCCATGGAACTGGAACTGATCATTGTTGATAATGGGAAAGAAGCTGAGATAGAGGCTATCCTGGCATCCTAGAAATAGCGAAGTTCTGTCCAATATCTAGTGGCCTGGAAAGGGTATCCGGCCTATGAAAATAGTTGGGTCAAGGTGTGCAATTGCACGAATTGCATGGACCTGGTCGAAGCATTCCATATATCCCACCCCAAGGCTCCCCACCCCCCAGAAAGTCGCGACAATTATGGCAATCAAGCTACCCAAGGCACATAAGAATGTGGTTCTGATGCAGTTTCCCGGTGGGGGTGCCCTTCCTTTGGAAAAAGGAAAGGGTAATGCAAGTCCTGGGGAACGTCCCCTGGCAGTTGATCAGGCCATCTTCCCATTCCCAAGTAGGAAGACACCAAAGAGGATGGTGGTACCTCTTTTTACTCAGGGCGATCTCACTCACATAGTAGACGAGTGGTGGGTAACAGCTCTTCCGCTTTGGATACCACCTCCAGTACCCACACTCACCTCAGCAGAACTGTTATGGGGAATTAGCAAAATCTGCACCAAGAATGTCAAATTGACTTCGGTCAGATCTAATTTGGGGGGCAATCTGGCTGATGCTTGGATCTTAGATGGCTAGAAAGGCATGAAGACTGAGGTATTGGCTGGATTGCCTGACAGTTCCAATTCAATTAATATGTTGATTGAACAAATCACTTTCCTTCCAAAGTTGTCAGGGATCATTCTTGGCAATCAGGGTATAGCATCGGGTGCCATTGACAAGGGTTCAAAGCCCCCTGTTGGCAATTTAGGCATTGCGGCTTTTGTGATGCCACTGACTGAACAAATGGCCCAACAACTGAGTGTGGGCAGGTTGGGCGTCCTGAAACCATTCTTAACCAAATGGACCCACCCCTATGTGGGATGGCCTTGGGGGATTCCCATCGCTTGTTGGGCCAAATGCCATCATACCAACCATCAGAAATGTAGCCGAGCCCTGGTTCAAATGTTCAAGGTTGAACTGACAGCAACTTGGCTCACCACTAAATTTTTCAATGTCAGTTCCCAAGGAACAAATACGCCCATTCCCAAATCATTTGCCAGTTAGGTCAAATTTGAGGGTCCCAATCCCAGCTTATCACTACCCCAATCACCACTATTTAATCAGTTGCATAGCAACAAGAAGATTGTTGGTCAATTTTCTTCCTTTTTCTTCAATAAAAATTTTTGCCAAAAAACCAAAACAACTTTTTTATTTGTATTATTCCTTCTGACTGCATCCCTGATAGCGTTTCCCTGGTGGCCTGTCAGTCCACATACCAGATGGGCTCTACCAGTACTCTTGGTCACTATGGCTCCCTCCGTCATCAATTGGATTCAGTGAGTCCAATACTTTTGGCGCTACAACCCCATTATTGCGAAATTCCAGTACCAGTACATGGGCATCTTGTGGCCTTACATCCACCAATTGCAAGAAAGAATCCGTCTCCTTGCCACCCCAGTTTAAAATGACCCCATATGCCAAGGAACTCACTGAAACTATCTTGGTGATTACACCCCCTGCAGCAAGGCCCCCTGGGTTGGGAGTGGGTTCATTGTGGTTCGTCGTCAGGATCATACTCACGGTTGTGCTGCATCAACAATTCGTCATTTCCAATGCCCATCTCCAATCAGGTCATTTGGTCAGCAATGCCTCTGGCATTCTGGCTTGCTTTTTGGATGCTTACGCATCCTGACTGGCAGACCGGTCTCAACTTCTTCTGCCATTTCCATGACACAACCCAGGTTGTCATGGACCTGGGGCCCACGGGTCTAGATGCTGGGAGAAGTTAGATTAAATTGAATAATTTGATTTTTTTTGTATAAAAATTGAATTGGGCATGGATTTTTATTGAATTAAAAAGAGAAAATCAACCATCGAATTTTCACAGTGTGTTATGACTGCTTGAATAGATGGTCAATTTTTTTGGGTAATAGCTTAGGAAAGTGCAGTATTGGGGCCCTCAATATTTTTCCTTACCTAGAAAACTATAAGCAAGGGGAAAAACTTAATTTGAACTAACTTAAAAAAGAGTCAGTGGTGGGCCAAGTCACTTTCAGTTTATCTATGGACACTAAAATTGCAGATTTACTGCAGGTTTGATGGTTAGCACAATGACATCTCACCCAACAGGAAACAGGTTCCTCTCTTAAGGCTATCCCACATAGGGGCAGTCTCAAGAGGTCAGGAATGAGTTTGGGGAGCCCAACCTTCCTGCACCCAATTGCTTTGGTGTTCACTTGACCAAGAAAGATTTATTGGATAATCTTGATATTTTTTGGGAGGTTTCAAGATGGCAGAAATTCCTGGAATTGTCCCAAAGCCATTGGTGAGTTCCACCAATGATTTGACATTAAGTTCATTCTTCATAGAAGGTACATGCCCTTTTGGGCTTTGTTCCCAATATTTTTGGGGTAGGTTGCATACCAGAGACAACATTTCCCAATGGCCTGCTGCATTGGCAAGTTTTTCCAAGGATCAATACTAGATGTTCTGTTTACCAAAACTGCAACCCATTAGCTTTGTTGCCAAGGTTTTGGGGCTCTCAGGCTTTGATGCCAAAGGTTTGTTGCCCTTGACTTCATTTGCACCTGTATCCTCATGTGGATGCCAACTCCCTGAAAACTCAGCACAAATTCCCTGGATTCGCCATACTAATTTGGTTAAAGTTAATACTGGGATGAGTGGTGGGGCCCTTAAAGGGTATGCTGTCATTAACGCCTGTCCACCATGTGGGTGAGGTTGACCTGGGAGACAAGGGGGATAGCTTGCCTTCTTGGCCTTTTTGATGGGAACAGGAATGCCACCCGGTCCAAGTGGAGGGGTGCTCCACCAGACTTACATTACCCTTCCCTTTTGCCAAAGGGGGGCGCCACCACCAGGGAATTGATTGAGGGCCACATTATAAAGGGCCTCGGGCAATTTGATTGCCATTAGCATAGAAATTTTTAAAGGAGGATGGGGAGCATCTGGGTGGGTGATGTGAAAAGCCTCAACCAGATCCAAACAGTTGGCACAATTCCAAGCGCTGACCCAGCTGTTCTCATAGGCTGGATAGCCTTTCCATGTAATGAAATATTGGACTGATCTTCAAGATTTTCAGGAAGCCAGGATGCCCTCCACTTTAGCTTCCTCCACTCACTCAATCACAATTATCTCTGGATTTCAGGGGATTGCCCCCTTGAACGTGGACAGCTGAGACAAATGGAAGACTGGTTGTTGCTTTCAGTGGGGTGGCAATTTTAAATGGAAAGGGTTATTACCCAAGTCTTCTTCCACCAAGTGGGGACCTGAGCATTTACTTGCAAACTTACGTGAGGGCATCTTCATCTGCAAATGCATGTGTCAAGCATGATGTGTGAACCCACTTTAATCTTGTTTCAGGAGCTGCTTACAGTCCACAAACCATTTGTAGTCACTTATAGCCTTAATTAAATGCTCTCGCTCCAGGGACTGGGTGGTACAAATGTTCTGAGCGTGGTCAGCTGCAGCTGGTACCTCTGGGCAAAGACATGGGCCAGCCAAAAATGAAGGACTATACCCCAGGGTTGCTTTGTATGGAGAAAAGACAGTGGATGTGTGCGTTCCATTATTGTATGTAAACTTAGCAAGGGGAAGGTCATCGGCCCAGTTTCTGAGCGTCAGCAGCGTAGCACCGCAGATACTGTTCTAAGATCTTATTAACCCTTTCTTTTTGGCCATCTAACTGTGGATGGTATGCAGTGGAGTGACAGGGCATGATCTTCAAGATTTCCATGAGCTTGTTCCAAAACCGTGCCATAAACTGAGTCCTGCAATTATTGACAATTTCTTGTGGAAGCTCAAACATCAAAAACACATGACTCACAAACAAGCGGCAGTTTCTCTGGAGGTGATGGAGGAAGAGCATGGGATAAACAAGGAGAATTTAGTGAAGCGGTTTACACCCATCATTACTGCTGTAAAACCCTTGGAGATGAGGAGCTCAGCAATAAAATCAATAGACACCAATGTCAATGAGCCCTAGGTTTGCTGCAGGGGATGTAAGAGGCCATTACTACCAGACCATTCCAATTTGACCCATGCGTACGTTACACAGTCTGCAATTCATGCTGGGACATCATTTGATAAGCCCAACCAATTATAGTTGTTCTTGATTAAATTGATGCATTTCTTATTCCCTGGGTGACCAACTGCGGGAGGATTGTGATGAGCCTGAATTACTTCAGCTCATATAAGGGGAGGGACTCACACCTATGATTGAAATTGGAGGAGCCCCTCATCCAGAGAATAGAAGAAATGCTTGGAGGAAGGGAGGGACAACCAATCCAAAAGTTCCACCACTTCTGCGCATGCCCTTTGTGCTGCTAAAACCCACAAAATCAAGGGTATGTCTGGAGTAAGATATGCTGATGAAACTATGGGAAGAACAAGGGCCATCATTTTAGTGGGGATAATGACCGTTGTGAGATCTGCCTCATATGATTCAGTGGGACAATGGGCGGGGTTGTGGATTGAAAATTGGGAAAAACATTTAACGCTCCCTTAACAAACTTGTATTTAAAGTTAAAGTACACAAATCCCAGTAGGTTTTTGCCTGCCAGTGTGCCAACTTCTGTGGCTTGCAGAAGTAAAGAAGAGCAAGGTGGTCCATTCACACAGTCAACCCATGATGAGAGCCCTGCAAGAGATACCACCAGTGGGTCAAGGCCCACGCCATGGCTGCCAACTCCTTTTTGTAGATGCTTAGAATTTCTTGAGGGGAAGAAAATTTGCAGGAAAAATAAGTGACTGGATGTTCTAACCCATTGTGCTTTTGAAGCAAGACAGCCCCTACCACGGCGGAAGATGCATTGCATGCAACAATACATGGTTTGGAGGGATCTGCGTGCATAAGGATGGGAGGTGACAAAAACACCTCTTTAATCAAATTGAATGCCTGCTGGCACTTGGGCATCCAACAAAAGCAGACGTACTTGCCTATGAGTGGATGAATAGGGGCAACTAGCTGTGAGAGTACAGGAGAGAATATTTCAGAAAAATGATGGTACCCAAGAAACTTCTCAAATGATTCTGAGTTGTGGGATTGGCCACTTGCAGATGGCATCCAGTTTGCTTGGTGGGATGGCGTATCTATCTTTCAAGATGTGAATTCCCAAAAAGGTGACTTCTTCCCAATAAAACTTGAATTTTGATGGCTTGAAAAACAACCCCGCCTTATTCAGGGCAGCCACCACCGCCTCCAAGTCCTTTGCATGTTGTTCAAAAGTAGGGGGTGGACCAGGATATCATCAATATATACAACCGCGCAGGTGAACCAGAGATCACACAGCAAAAAATCAATCATCCTTTGGAATGTTACAGGCACATTTTAAGCCCAAAAGGCACTACTCAAAATTGGAATATGTCTTGTATTATCCAGATAGCAGTATGAAATTCCTGACCTTTCATCACCCAAATTTTATTAAATGCATAACTAGATCCAGTTTTGAGAACACGCGCTCTTGGCAATTTTCTTGGACAATTATCTGTTCCAAAGGCAGTGGGTAAGCGTATTAAACTATAATATATGGTTGAGGTGGCCATAATTCATGCAGTGATGAAGAGAACCATCCGCCTTCTTGGCAAAGAAAATGGGAGAAGTCACAGAGTATAACTCCTTAGACAACCAACTCTTCTTGAGCATATCATCCAGCCAGGAATCCAGGGCAACCTCCTCCTCTGCCGTATACAGATACAGGGCAGTTTATGTTCACCAACTGCACCATAGTCTTAAACTTCAAATCAAATTCCATATGTGGGGGAAGGAAGTTAGCCTTCTTGGAATTAAAAATGATCTGGTAGTCCATCAACGCAGTGGGGATTTTTGTGGAAGACCCACGAAAGTTCAAAGGTTGTAACCAAAACACAGTTTTGAGCCTTGGTAAGGATATCCAATAAAGGAAACTCAGCTTTACTTAAACTTTAAAAAACAAAAGCATGTTAGGTTCCAAATAAATTCTCACATGCTGTCAACGCCACCAACCCAACCCAAAATTACTGGGAAAATGAGCTTAGGCATTGCTAAGAAACGGTTGCAAAGGATAAACTGGTGAACTAAGAAGGGTACTGGGCGCCATACTTTATAAAATGGCTGGGAGGCTAACAAGGCGACCAACACTGCTGGCCTCAAGTCCAAGTCAATATCCAGCTGCTGAGCCAACTCCAGACTCATGAAATTTCCCGCTGCTCCAGGTTGACCAAGGCCTCAAAGGACATATGATGAGCCCCAATGCTAATTTTTATTTGTAACAAAAAGTAGGCATAAAACTGTTTATTGGCGGATACAGTTATTTTAGCTGACACCAAATAGATTGGAAAGACAGGTGAACCAGAGCACACCGACTTGGCGCAGGGGTGGCGTCAGGATCTGGGATCAGTACGGATACTGATTTATGTCAGGAACTGAACCTGAAGCCAAGTTTGAAATCCAATCTTTAAGTTTTAAATTTGAGGGTGGATCGAGGGGAAAGAAAGGGGTAATGAGACAAGTTGACCATGAAGGAAATCCTTAAAAACCATCTGGGAACTGCTTATAAAATGGGCAATTGACCAGATAATCAACAAAAGATAAACTACCAACTGAACATTCATAAGGAAGATAGTAACCACTGCTTCACCAAACTCAATGAGTAGTACGGAAATGGCTGGAGAAAATGGACGGTTGATTATGTCATGATAGAGACAAGTTAATTTTAGACCAGCCTGCCAGTTGGGATGCAAAAAGATTAAAAGACAAGCACAAATGCCATGGGCACTGCTGCTTGAGTGACGTGAAATTGTACTTTGAGAGAATTAACCAAGGAGCTCCAATAAGCTATAATTATAAATAGCAACCGGGCAAAAAACCAGATTGTCATGGACCCAAGGCCTGCAAGTTTAGGTGCCAGGAAAAGCGGGATTAAATTAAATGACTTGAATTTCTTCATATATAAATTGAATTGAGTACGGACTTTTTTTATTGAATTTAAAAAAGAGAAAATTAACCATCTATTTTCACACTATGTTACAACTTCTTAAACAGATTATCATTTTTTGAGAAATATCTTAGGAAAGTTTGGGATTGGGGCCCTTAATTTTTGGTCTAACCTGGCGAGCTTTGAGCAATGAAGGCAATTAACTTAATTTGATCCAACTTTGAAAGAGTCAGTGGCGGGCCACGTCACTGTCAGTTCATCTATGGACGCCCAAATTATGGTTTTACCACGTTTTGATGGTTAGCGTGACGGTGTCTCACCAAATGGGCAACAGGAACCTCCCAAGGCCACCTCACATAGGGGTTTCCCAAGGGGTCAGGAACAGGCTTAGGGAGCCCAACCTGCCTGCACCCAGTTGCTTTGGCGTCCGTTCAACCAAGTGGGATTCATTGGACAATCTTGATATCTTTGGGGAGGGTTGCAAGCTGGCAGCAACTTTCAGTGATGGCCCAACGCCATCAATGAGTTTAGACAAAGATTCTACATTAGGTACATTCTTCTTAGAAGGTACAAGCCCCTTGGGTTTTGTTCCTAATATTTTTGGGGTGGGTTTTGAACCAGCGACAACATTTAAAAATGTCCTGATGCCATTGACGAGTTTTGCCAAGGATTTAACACTATATTCTTAGTTTACCAAAAGTGCGCACCTGTCAGGCTTGTTGCTAAGGTTTTGGGGCTCATGGGCTTTGATGCCAAAGGCTTGTTGCCCTTGACTTCATTTGCACCTGTTTCCCCAATTGGATGCAACTCCCTGAGAACTCAGCATAAATTCCCTGGATTCACCATACTAAATTGCCAAAGTTAATAATGGGATGGGTGGAGGGGCCCTTGAAGGGCATGCTGTCTCCTAACGCTTGTCCACCACATGAATGAGGTCACCTGAGAGATGAGAGAAACAGCCTGCCTTCTCAGACCTTTTTTGATGGGAATGGGAATGCCACCTAGTCCAAGTGAAGGGGCGCTCCCCCAGACTTACAACATGGTAACTATCTATTATATATAGCTTACCTAGACCTAAGTAATTAATTTGCTGGTGTATATATTTTAATATATGGTATAAATTTTTCATTTTGCATTTATAATATTAATTATGTAATAGCTGGAACCTTTAAGGTTCAGCTGCCATCACAGCAAACTGAAACATCCTATTGAAGTTTTGACCCAATTAAAAAAAATAAACACTGGTCATGCAAACTCTAAAAAATATTATTACAAACAGTAATAAAAAGATAAGTTAAATGTCACCAAGTTTGGATTCACAAAAAAGTATAAAAAGTAATTCAAATGTATAAGTGGCCCCAATAGCCCAAGGTGCAAAGAGTTTTTTGCAATGTTAACCTTTGTTGCCTGGTGAGAATCACAGGGGTGCACTCAAAATGGCACTGACCCATCATTTAGATATCAACGTGAGATGAGGTTTGGCTGGTGTACAAGCCATGCTATCCTATAGTCACCCGCATAACTGCATCAATGGGCTAATGCCCTTGCAACCTCATGTGGCCCTTGAAGTAAGGGTTCCAGGTACCCATGGGTCCTGGTTGGCTCAGGTTCTTCCTGCTATAACATCTTGTTTATAATGCAAAAATGCCATCAGGGAATTCTAATATAGGATTCCCCACACATTCCAAACAAAAATTAAATAATTTAGTTATAATTAAAAAATAGGATGACTCCTATTAGGGGCTGAGAATATGTAAATAGTCTTTACTTGATTTATGAAACAAATAGAATCTCAGGTGGGGAAGGAAAGGAATGAGACCTTGACCTAAGATAGTAGCTCTTTAAGAGCTATGCAGAGAAACTTGATAATTAAGGCATATGAGCCTAACAATTACTAGAGTCCCACTGACTCATTGGCCAGTGCATTGAGAACATATAATAGACTAAATTTGATGATATATTAACTTTATTGAAGATATCACAAGCACTAACTTGAAAATTGAGTCTCATTGGAGCTAATGGGATTGCAACTGTTGGTGTATGAGAGTTATAAAGTCTTGACCAAATGAGAATCCATGTATGATCACATATCAATAAATCGCCCCCTCAAAATATGAAATCCTAATGGGACTAACCAAAACTGTTGCGTTGAAGAATTGCTGACACAGAAATTTCTCTGACGAGTGACTTTATAAAAGAGAAGTTTAGGGAATATCAATTGGAAATCTAGAACTCTTAAGAAATGCCAACCTATCCACCTGGAGGTCTTATGGCAGATGCAAGAGTTCTCAACCACCAGCAGTCCAAATGACTACCCCAAACTCCCCAACCCTCCTTGCTGAAAAGACCATTGCGAAATAATGGGGAAGAATTGAGGGTCCATTGCAATGCTTGATATTTTGCCAAGGGACCAGCTTTCAAGCTAGTTGGCAAATAAATACCTCCAAAAAAGTGATTTGAGATAATGTAATGGCAGGAACTCTGAGGTCCCTTTGCCATCAAAGCAAACTACACATAAAATTAAAAGGTTGCCTTGATCTAAAGAAATTGTTGCTGGGCATGAATTCTATAAAAATTATGGTACAAACAGTATCAAAAGAAATTTGGATTTCAATTAGTTTGTGTGTCTCATAAATTTTACCTTGAGCAATATAGATGCACAATTAGCTCCAACATGGTGAGGTGCAATGGATGTTCGTGCCACTCTGGTTTCTGTTACCAGGTAGGATTTGCAGTTTTACACTTAAATTGTGCTTAACAGACCCAAAATAGTAGTTTGGGATGAAGTGTGGCAGTCTTTCACAATGCACCAGCCTCTGGTCACCCACGCTGGGTTTATCAATGGGCCAATGCTCTCAAGACCTCATGGAATCCCTTGAAGTAAGGGTTCCAGGTACCCGTGGGTCCTGGTCAGCTTGAGTTCTTCCTGCTGCAACATCTTAATTTTAATTCACTTGTGCCTTTGAATAATTCCAAGACTGTCTTCACCACTTACACAAACGCAAATAAATTAAATAAATTATATTTAAAATAGATTATTAACCTCCTATTAGAGAGGACTAAGTATAACACAAATGTGTTCTATCTCATGAGGAAATATATAGAATATTAAGTGGGGAAAGAAAGGGCATGTCCCTTCCATGAATTAGTAGCTCAATAAGAGCTACATGAATTAACTAATAATCAGGCATGTGAGACTTATAAATCACATGTCCTAGTGATTTGTTATCCATCGAATTTTAAACCTAAAAATTAACTAAATTTGCTGAATTAAAAGTTGTGGTAAAAATTATTTTTTAAAAGAATTGACTTGACGTCTAAGTCTCATCATCCCTAATGGGATTGCAACTGTCAGCGTTGTGGATTTCGTAGGTCCCAGCCTTAGGACAACCTTATGCACAATCATGACTTTATTGTAACAGTCAAATTTACCCAAGCTGAATTCCTACTCAGCAAATTATTAATCTAATGTCGTGGAGTGTGTTGATAATTATAAGACCATCCTGTAACTCTGGGTGAGTAACACTCAGAACCCCAGCCAGAACACCTCAGTTACAGCCATCCATATTGATGGATAGGAAAGGCAGGAGTCAGATGCAAGGATTAGTCAGGGACTCCTAAAATTCAAAATTATCGCTATTAAATGTCTAAAGGAACTCCTAAACTCACAAATAAATTTGGATTTTAGTATAAGAACTTTTTCATTTAACCAAAAATGCTGGAAAGGGAAAAAATGAAATGACAGTGGTACCTGTTGGGGACCGCTGCCCTATATGCACACTAATGAGGAACTGGAGCTAAGTGAACTACTGTCAAGAATATTTTGCAATCTAGTCCTGGCAGATCAAAATTCTAAAAAATTCTGATAGCAGCTCATTTCTGGCCAGCTCATTCAGTTTGGCATCAAAATTACTAGTAAGAATATTCATTCCACTGTGATCACGCTTGATAGGATGATAATGATGCCTCTAGGAGACAGAAGATTGCGCCCATAGCCAGGCCACATATGGCTGGCTCCATTGGGTAAGAAAGGAGTTTGATGCGCCATACCTGTTGGGAACCAGCTCAATTGTAGGACCAAAGTTGGGGAAGAGTTTATGGGATATTTTTGAGTCCAATAGTGTCTCAATTACTTTCCCATTGTAAACCACTGATTCATTTTTCTGGAAGAACTTGAACTGTTGGAGGCCACCCCTTGGGGACATGCGCTACTTACCTTCCACTGGCAATGGCTTCTACCCACCGCCACCTCCTGACACACCTTCTGATTTTACCCACCAACTCTTTTGTGGTGAGCAGAGGCAAAAAATGCACTATTTAAAGAAAGATGTGCCATCTATCGCCACTTATCAACCCCTTGGGCTAAAGCACCCAGGGTGACAAGAGGAATGGTGCCAGCTTCTTCCACTTTTTTTGTCCAAAAATGAGATTTTTCCCAATCTAGCTACAGGGGTTATTTCCCAAGTTTTACATTACACCTCCCTTGTTGAACTGAATTAGCACCCCCACAAAGAACCTGTGCAAGTGCAACATTCTTGTGTTCTTGAGTAACTTTATTGCCAAGATAGTAGCAACCTTATGAGAGGCGATTGCATCTGGATAGGCGATTTGGAAGGCCTCCACCAAGTCGCAGCAATTTTCTTAATTATGAGCACTCACCCAGATGTTCTCATAGGAAGGAAATCCCTTTCAGGCAACCAAATATTGCACCGAGTGACATGATTTTCATGATATAAAATGGCCTCCAACGCTTCTTCCTCTAAACCTTTGATCACCACAGGTTCTGGGTCATCAGGTGCCTTCCCCTGAAGTGGGGACAACTGAGAAGCATGAAAGACTGGGTGCTGCTTCCAATGTATGGGAAGGGCAACTGGAAGGCCCCAATGGCCAAGATCCTCCACTACCTTCATGAGAATCAGAACGCTTGCTTGCAAACTTCCACGAGTGGACCTTCAAATTAAAGTTTCATGTATGCAGCATCATCTGCAAACCCACTGTAATCTTATGGTAGAAAGCCCTTTTTGATCCATAAACCACTTGAAACACTTATTGTCTTTGTCCGGTGTTCCCAAACAAGAGACTGGGCACTCCAGATCCGCCGCATCTGCTCTTCATTAGTAAGGACTTCAGGGCAAGGATACAGACCGACAAGTAATGAAGGGTTGTATCCCAGGGTAGCCTAATAAGAGGAAAACTCCATTGACAAATGAGTGGCGTTGTCATATGCAAACTACGCAATGGGAAGATTGGCTGACCAAGTATCCAACATGGTGGAAGGTTAACGGTAAAGTACTGTTCAAAGATCTGGTTAACCCTTTACATCTGCCCGTTAAACTGGAGATGATACACTGTAGACCAGAATGGATGGATCTTAAAAATAGCCAGAACAGCAGTCCAAATCCAAGCCATAAACTGTGGCCTCCAATCACTTATTGCCTCCGGGGATACACCAAATATTGTGAGGACATGGCAGACAAAAATCTGAGCCATATCTTCAAAAGTAATGTCGGACATATAAGGAATAAAAAGGGAAAATTTCATAAAGCAGTCTACTACCACCATGATTGCATCAAACCCATTGGAATGGGGGGGATCAACTGTGAAATTAAAAGACACTAAAGTCCATGGCACCTGTGCCTGCTGCAGGGGTTGTTGAAGGCCATCCCTCTCCAATCAATCTTACTTGGCGTGCACACATGTCACCTAATTGTTGATCCACGCTGGAACATCCTTGGAGATGCCCAGCCAGTTGAACGGTTGTTTTATTATATTGAGGCACTTCTTTTTCCCGGGGTGACCCACCACTGGGAATCATGGTGAGCGTGGATGACTTCATCTTGGAGTTGAGGAGGCACTTAAATCTATTCACAGAACATAATTTGACCCTCTGCCACTGAATAATGTGTACACTTGTGGCCCAGCCCATCCAAATGGCCAAACAGCTCCAACCCCTCCACACAGGAGGTTTGACTTACAAGCACCCAGAATACCAGTGACACATCTGGCGCCCAGTCAGCCCTCAAAACTAAAGGAGGAATAATTGAGAATCTGGGGAAGGGACCACTGTTGTCAATTCTTGCATCTCTTCCTCTGCTGAGCATAGGGAAAGGTTGCAACTCAAGGAGCAAGTAGAAATTCTAATGCCCTTTTAAACTTGTACTTAGAGTTAAAGCTGCACAAGTTGAAGAACGTGTCATGGTCCCATGACATCATAGTAGGGACTGACCCCAAGGATAAGGCTGGGTGCCAGGAGGCCCAGAAGGTGAAATTACAGGGCCTCCCAGACCTAAAGCATACCCTAGACCAACGCTGGGTATGGGCAAAATATGCCCAGGTTGGTACTAGTGGGGTGCCAAGTGCCCAGCCCCTTATGTCGGTCCAGGCATTAAAACAGACGGTCTACAGAATTAATGCAGATGGTTCTATTTGGTTTGTCAAGGATTGGTGTTTTAAAACCCGTTCCATTTTCAAAACAACACATTTGGGTCAAATCCAACTTCAGTTGATCACTTGAGTGAAGTTGGTTTCAGCCTATTCTACTAATTCAGATGGAAGCATTGCCCTATTGGTGGGTCGGTGCTTTGGCCCATTGTGGAATAACCCTAATTCCCCTGTTCAAGTTTGAATATGTTTTCCCTGACCAACAAGGATGTTAGTCGACTTCCCAAGTAAACCTTTTCCCATTTACATTTTTTAATTTTATGATATTCCAAATGCTCCTGTGCACAAACCTCTTTATGGAGTTCTCACGCTCCGTTAACCTTGACATTGCAAATACATTGCAGATATCCCCTCATGCACCGTTGGTTCTCCCAGATTCCCTCCAACCTGGGTCGCTTAACCCCTTTCATTTTGTGCACCGCGTCACTTTTGGTGGGTTTTTTATTGTAAAACTCACACCTCTATGCCTAAGTTGTTATTGCTCCAGCACCCTCTTCTGGGCATTAATGATCTTATTCTAACGGCAAGTTCCCTGGCGTTGGGCCTGTGCACCAAGCACTGCCACGCTGGGAACAGTAGAGTTATAGAAATCTCCTTACATTATTCAACCAACCTCTTTTTCTTATGTGCACGAACTTTTTCTGTGTGGAACTTTTCCAAAGTGGAAACAGTGGGCGCCAGCTGGGGCTTTGGCTGTCATTAGCCGCACCACTGTTTCCTCTTTTTCCTGAAGATTAGAGCAACTCGGCGTTATTGTGGTTGCTTCCAACTGGAAAGTATCCACCCTTCAAACTCGTACATGGTGATAAGGATGCTTCAATGTCCAAAAGTCGTGATTCCCCAACCTTCCACCATAATAATCACTTTACATTTCTATAAAGTGGGTTTTTCTTTGACAGCGCGTTCATTCGAGGCCAGAGGAATTGGCACAGATGGGCCTGGGGGTGTTGGCCTTGGATAACGTTGGGCATTCCATTGAGGTTAAAGGAATAGGGTTGTTCGCGTTTTAAAACGCGTTATATAACGAAAACCTGATATATACCTCTGAACCATATTGGCCCTCTCATGTCTCAGATCTGGAACCTATTCCTGTGTATGGAATCACACCAGAAAATCACCGTTTGACTTCTTCTATGATTCGCAGCACTCAGGAAGTTGAAAAAGAACTGCACTTCCAATATGATAATGTTTATGCACCTGCAGAAGGAATGGAGGGGTATGTGGCCTCAGTAGTAAGAGTGGCCAACTATCCCTCCCCCTTTTATGATTCCAAAACCTACCCTTATGGTTTTCTCAAGCCAGAAGAATTTGTAGGTGAGGTGGGGGCGTTGTCTGCTTTAAATAAATCCCACTCTGGATACTTCCTCTTGACTGATACCCTCACATCCTCTTTTGGGAAGTTCAGCACAACTATTTTAGTGGATACCATGCCTCAAATAATTTTATTGACCAAGACCTTGCTGACTACCTTGAGTTGAGTCAATCACCAGGTGGTATGGTTAGAGGTGGGGCTTCTCAAGGTATTCCTGCGCTGAACGTCATGGGGTTGGTGGGCTACCAGGTGGGCGCCTATCTTCTGTCTGACCATTTTCAAGCTATCAGGCGCCTCTTGTTCCCCATTATTTTGGGGGTTGAGTGGTGGAGAAAGTTTGACGTCAGGACTAATTTGAAATAAAACACTATACCCTTGTATTTGATAAACGGTCACCAGTGATTGTTCCTTTGTCGGAGAATAAAGCCCAGGGCACATTACCCCATTGGCCCAATGTTCCCACTCCTTATCTTGCTCCTTTGATGAAGCCCTCCGTGGGACTTTCCTTACCTTCCTGTTTGGAGGAGTTGGTATCTTTTTTTGATGCATCATCCGCTAACACACTTCTTGAGCACTCTGAATTTGATTATGACTTCAAGCTCACTGTGGATATGGTGCGTATACCTTCCCCCATTTACCCATTGACTGTTCAGGAGGAAGAGGCGTTGGATGTGTGGGTAAAGGAACATTTAGCCAAATGTGCAATTTTTCAACGTACCTCCCCTGTATGCTCCCCCCTTCTATTTTTGGAGAAGTCTGATGGTACTTTACGCCTATTTGTGGACTATGGGAACCTTAACAACGTCACTGTACCAGACCTCCATCTCATCCCTTTGGATTCACAGATTTCTCTCTATGTGGAGAAGGCGAAGGCCTTCTCCAAGATGGATTGCCTCAATGCGTTTAATCAGATCCGTATAAAGAAGGGCCAGGAGTGGTTAACCGCCTTCCACACCAGAAAAGGAATATTTCAGTTTCAGGTCATGCCCTTTGGGCTTAAGAATGCCCCTGCTATTTTTCAACGCCGCATTGATGCAGAGTTGGGGGACTTGTTAGTGGTATGCGCGGTTGCCTACATGGATGATATCCTGCTGTTTTCCCTTGATCAAGAGTCCCATGAAGTACATCTTTGGCAAGTGGTGGAGCGGTTAAAGGCAGATAGCCTTACGCTAAAGATAAGCAAGTGTGAATTCTTTAAGTCTCAGGTCACTTTTCTGGGCAGTGTCGTGTTTGACCAGGGACACATGATAACTCCAGACAAGGAAAAGGCTATTCATGAATGGCCTACCCCCACCTCAGTCAAAGAATTGAGGAGCTTTTTGGGGACGTGTACGTTCCTCAAGAAGTTCACTCCCAATATGTCTGAGGTGGCGGCTCCCTTATACAAGGCTAGTGGTGCCAAGGTGCTTCAGTGGTCCCCCATTTAAGAGGATGCCTTCCAAGCAGTGAAGTGCATCCTGTTGTCCATGTCTGTTCTTCGCCATGTTGACCCTTCAAAGGAGTTCACTGTGTATACTGATGCCTCCAACTTCGCCATAGCAGCGGCCTTGTTACAAGTAGGCGAAGATGGGATAGAGCATCCAGTGGGATATTTTTCTAGGAGAATGTCTCTGCCAGAGTTAGATTACGCCATTTACGACAAGGAGTTACTAGCAGTGGTGGAGGCGCTGACATATTGGCGTCATCACTTGCATGGCTCTACCCAACCATTACGCGTATGTACAGATCACCATGCCTTGCTGTACTACCGTGCCTCTCAAGTCCTAACCCCACGGCAGACCCATTGGCATGAGACCCTTGCCCAACTTGCATTCACATATGAGTTCACCAAGGGCAAGGATAATGGTTTGGCGGATGCTTTGAGCTGCAACCCCGCTTTAGCACCTGTCCTTAAGGAGGTAGAAGTGCGCAACACACAGGTTATTATTTCTCCATGTAAAAATCTGTTGCTACTTCCCTCTCCCCTGGTCAACGGGCCAGTGCTTGCACCTCTAGATAATGCGGAGGAATATGGTATGTTCAGAAAGGTCGTCCTTTCTCAGCTGCTGTCGGGCGAATATACCATGGTACTTGCAAAGAGCGCTTCAAATCAAGAGGATCTATCCAGGGGTTATCATGTAAAGGATGGGATGGTGTGGTTTCAGATGCGCCTCAAGGGTACCTGCTGGTCCACTGCGCCTGGAAATCATCCAGGACCATTATGATGGAATCACCATTGGTCATCCGGGGAAAGCAAAGATCTTGAGTTGATACATCACACCCAAAATTGAAAGGGATTGCCTGCTCAGGTGGGTCGGTATTGTAAGGAGTGCCTGGTATGCAATCAGATGAAACCCAATCGTTTTTTTAGAAGGGTTGTTGGTACCAGTCCAAAAGGCTGAGGGTCCCTGGACTTCCATCTCAGTTGATTTCATTGTGAAATTACCGGCCTCAGATGGTTATGATGCCCTCATGGTGGTGGTGGACCAGTTCATGAAGTTTGCCCACTTTATTCCTTGCAGAACCACTATAACCGCAGCTGAGATGCTTAGGCTTTTCGACACCCATGTGTTTGCACTTCATAGGGTTCCCCAAGAAATTATCAGCGACTGGGGCCCTCAGTTTACCTGCTTTTTTGGGAAGAGCTGTGTAAGACTCTTCAGATTCGCCCTTGCCATTCAACTGCCTATCATCCCCAATCAGATGGGCAGACTGAACAAGTGAACCAGTGCTTGGAACAGTTTCTGCGGTGTTACACCGCTGCAGATCAAACTGATTGGGTTTCTAACCTTCCCATGGCCCAGTTCAGCTACAACAATACCTTGCACTCCTCAATTGGTTATTCCCCATTTTTCGCCAGCCATGGCTTTAACCCCGCCTTTAACATGGAGCCCAGCTGTGGGTCTAAGGTTGAAGCGGTGGTGGACTTTGCCAAAACAATCAAGAAGGTCCGCCAGGGGCTTCCACAAGTTTGGAGGCGGCAATGCGAGATTATAAGGAGAACATTGATGGGAAGCACTGAGTGGGTCCTGCATACAAGGAAGGGGATCTCATGATGCTTAATGCTCATAACATCCCTATCAAGCAGCCATGCAAGAAGCTAGGACCTAAGAGAATTGGCCCTTACCCGCGTTGTTAGAAAGGTGGGCCATGCCTCATACCAGCTGGATCTTCCCCCTTCATTTTGGATCTTCTTGGTGTTTCATGAGAGCAAACTTACATTGTTTGAGGGCCCCCCACCAGAGACTCCTGAGGCCTATCTCATGGATAGGGCGCCAGAGTGGGAGGCGGAAGAGATAGTTGCCTCCCGCCGCGTTAAAAGAAGACTGGAGTACCTGGTATCCTGGAAGGGCTTTGACGCTGCAGAGAACAGTTATGTACCAGTGCACGACTGTGTGCATGCCCAAGATTTCATTGATGCCTTCCATAAGCGTTTCCCCCAAGCTGCTGGATCTCATCTCAAACTGACTGTTGCCGCCATGAAGTTGGCCCTGCCCACAAGAACTTTTCCCTTGCGCAAGCCCCTGGAGGGGGGGTGAGCCCCATTGGGAGGAGAGGGTAATGTCATGGTCCCATGACATCATAGTAGGGACTGACCCCAAGGATAAGGCTGGGCTCCAGAAGGCCCAGAAGGTGAAATTACAGGGCCTCCCAGACCTAAAGCATACCCTAGACCAACGCTGGGTATGGGCAAAATATGCCCAGGTTGGTACTAGTGGGGTGCCAAGTGCCTAGCCCCTTATGTTGGTCCAGGCATTAAAACGGATGGTCTACCAAATTAACACGGATGGTTCTATTCAGTTTGTCAAGGAACGAGGTTTTGAAACCCATTCCATTTTGAAACACTGTTTGGGTCAAATCCAACTTCAGTCGATCACTCAAGTGAAGTCAGTTTTAGCATATTCTAATAATTCAGATGGCAGCATTGCCCTATTGGTGGGTCAGTGCTTGGGACCACTGTGGCATAACCCTAATTCCCCTGTTTGAGTTTAAATATGTTTTCCACCGACCAACATCCTTGTTGGTCGACTTCCCAAATAACCCTTTTTTAGTTTACATTTTTTAATTTTAAGATATTCTGAATGCTCCTGTGCATGAACCTCTTCGAGGAGGTCTCACGCTCTGTTAACCTTGCCATTAAAAATACATTGCAGCTATCCCCTCATGCACCGTTGGTTCGCCCAGGTTCCCTCCAACATGGGTCACTTAACCCCTTTTGTTTTGTGCACCGCGTCACTTTTGGTGGGTTTTTTATTGTAAAACTCGCACTTCTATGCCTAAGTTGTTATTGCTCCAGCACCCTCTGCTGGGCAATAATAATTTTGATTCTAACGGCTAGTTCCCTGTCGTTGGGCTTGTGCACAGAGCACTGCCACACTGGGAACAGGAGAGTTATAGACACTCCCTTTACAGAACGTCTGAGCTCGCTGGTGCGCCAACTTCTGGTAGATTTCAGAATTACATCAGAGCTTGATGCTCCATCCGCATAATCACTTCATGTAGCGTCCCTGTAGTTGTACCACCAGTGAGTCAGCAACCATGATATCATGGTCAACTCCTTATTTTTAAATGTTCCAGGGCTACTTGTATGCAATGGAATTGTGCAAAAAGTATGTGACCAGGTGTTCCACTTTATCATGCGCTTGAAGCAGCACCACACTCATGGCAGCCATTGAGGCGTTGCATGCTACAATAAAAGGCTTTGTATGTCAGCCTAGCGGAGAACGGGGGTACCATATATACTTCCTTGATGGTGTTAAACGCCTGTTGGCACTCCTTCATCCATCATAATGGAACTACTCTCCTGTCAAGGGATTCAGTGGGGCAGCCAGATGCGAGAGGGCAGGGATTTATTTTAAGAATATTATTGTACCCAAGAAACTCCACAGCTGCTTCTGAGTGTAGGGGTGGGCCACGTTAAGATTACCTTAAGCTTTTGGGTGGAATTGTGTAGCCATCCTTCAGGATCAGGATAACTAGAAAGGTAACCTCCTCCATGAAACCTCACATTTTTAAGGGAATTACATAGAGGTCAGCCTTGTGCAACGCAGACAACACCACCTCCAGGTCCTTCTCATGCTTCTCAAGAGTAGGAGTATGCATGAGGATATTGTCAATATATGCCACTCCACATGAAAACCAAAGGTCACATTCACATCATCAATCATCTTATGGAATGTGGTCAGGGCTTTTTTTAAGCCAAACAGCATTAAATGGAATTGAAAGATCCCTCTTCTGGTATGAATTGCTGTAAGCCACTCTTGACCTTCTTCCACCCAAATCTGGTTGAACGCATTCACAAGATTAAGCTTTAAAAACACTCAAGTTTTGACATTTCATGGCTAATTATCTGCTAAGGGAAGGGGTAAGGATTGTGAACGGTGTATTATTCAAATGCCCATAATTAACGCAGGAGTGCAACATATCATCAGCCTTATGAAAGAAAACTATGGGTAATGCAATAGTAGATGTCTTCATAAACACCCAACCTTTTGTAAGCATGTCATCCAACCACATCTTTAGAGCCTTGTCCTCTTGCTCAAAATATAGATACAAAGAACTATTGATGTTAATTAACTCACAGTCAAGCGGAAGTACATTTCATACTCAGAAGGGGAGGGAAGGCATTTGGCCTTTTCCATATCAAAATGGCATGGAACCAAGTCAAGCTAGCAGGGAAATCTGCCGGCAGTGCTGTGGGGGAAGGAACTGAAACAATCAACCCCACTGCTATAGAAGGGGCAAAAATTAATAAGGGGAAACTTACGACGCACATGGGAGTTTGCAAGTGACAACATGCTGGGCTCCAGATCAATACTTATCTGTTGCCGCCACCACCACCCAACCTCAATGATAATAGAAATATAAAAAAAAAGAACAGCAGTGAACTGATAACAGAACTATACTCATGCATTAGGAAGGTTATGAGCCGCTGAACCACTTAACATATCATTGAGGCCTATGATGCACTCAGTACTGAAGACCTGATATCAAGATCCAGACTAAATCCTGAGCAATATACAAGCTCATGAAGTTCCCAGCTGCACTTGTCCAGGAGAGCCTCCACGGATACTAAAAGAGACCCTAACCAGATTTTTACCAGTAACAGAAAATACACCTGATCCTGGTTCTTAGCCACTGTGCAAGGCTTAACTGTGGAAAAAGAGGTATTCACTGGACTGACCCTAGAAGCACAATTAGGAAAGGAAACCGTGTTACCAGCCACATAGGCCATCTCCACCTCTGTCAGCTGCCCCAATGTCAACAAAGACACCAATGGATCATGTATGTCAGTTTCTCTGAGGCATCTGAAGTGACCGCCTCAATACGTTACCTGAACACAGAACAGGTTGTATGGAGGTGAGACAATGACTGCAGGGATGAAAAACACCCCACGCCTGCAAGAAATCCAAGCTGGCCCACCTGCGGAGAGCAAGTGTGACCCAATTGTTCCACACATGGGCAAGGAGGAAACCGTATTGCTGTCAGGGGTGATAAATTAGTTTTCTAACTGGGGGAAGTTTTTTAGTGGAAGAAAGGTCAGCCGCCTATGATTCAAACCCATTGCAGCACCCGTTCTTCTGAGAAGGGTGGAGATGGACCAAAACTAGGATCACTCCATTATGTCATAAAGCGTTCTTATAATAATAAGCTGGCCTGGAACTCCAGGTGAGTGAACACCCAGAACACCAGCCATAATACCTTCAGTACAGACATACATATTAGTGGATGGAAAAAGAGACAGCCACATGGACTAGCCAGGGATTCCTAAAGTGAGAAACCATCACTACTAAGTATTCAACAGATCTTTTTAAAATCACTAATAAATTTGGAAAAAGTTCAAGAATTTTATTTAAACCAAAAATGATGGAAAGGGATAAAAAATGGAGTGACAGCAGTACCTGTCAGGGTCCACTGCCTTATAAGCTCATATCCAAATTGGGGACCTAAATTTTCACACCTTCAGGAATAAATTCAAAATTATTTATTGTGGCATATTGGAATACTAAAATTCTATGATGCCAGACCAAGTCCAGTCTGGCCAGCTGACTCACACTTGAACTTTGCCACTAACTTTTCCCCGCTTATCTGTCTTTGCTTAGCAGATCGTTGTTGCTTCATTTGGCAGGCAACTGGGGCCACCCATGGCCAGGCCACATATTGGCTGGTCCCACTGGGTAAGGAAGGGATTTACTACACCCATATTTATCAGGGATGGGCTTACAGTTTTTGATGACGATGTGCCATTGTAAATCAGAATTCCCACGCCCAAAACTGATTTACTTAATTTATTTTTGGAAGATTCCAATTTAATGCTATTGACAAAAAATCAAACTGCTAAACTTAACATGTTGAGGTGAAGGATTGCTATCAACCCCCTTCTGGCAGAGACTACTAGCCACTGCCTTTCCCCACACCTCCTAAATTCTCTGAAGTAACTGATGAGTGGTTAACATAGGGGAAAACGATGCAACTTTCAAGGGTTATATAAATTTTTAACCAGGTGATATTCCTCATATATTTGCAAAATCAATGTAATAATTAATTGAGGATGATTGTAGATTAGTTTGCTAATTTTTAAATATATAATGATATTAACCCCAATTTGTGCTCCCCATTCAGTTGGGTTGAGCTGTCTTGATCTGCATGATCAATAAAGTATCAGGGATCGTCCCCAATAGGGAATTGATGTGTCTTGAAGCCGGTGACTGAGGATGAGGATGTCAAGATAGTTAATATTATCAATTAAGATGATGATTTGCTTAAATTTGACTTTGAGAGTACTGGGAAAGGATTCTAATAGAGTTTTCAGTCAATATCAACACCGGCAACTTATACTGTGGATGTCAAACTTATTAATAATTAAATTAAGTGAAACCACTATTCCAACTTCAAGAAAGTATTGGGAATAATCCATGACAGCATTTTGGTTAAATTTGACACCAGCAACAAACTTTTTGCTGAGGATGTTAATATATGTAATTAATTTTGATTATGACAAATTGAGGATCTACTTAATCATGGACATTTGAGGATGATGAGTATTGCCAGTGAGATTTCTGACGAATGCTAAGCAGGGAGAATCGCCATTGAGTTCTGACGATGCTGGAAATAAATGCCTATGTCATGAACTGGCAATAAGTGCCTATAAATAGTTTAATCTCCCTCTTAATAAAATATCACATCTTTTTTCTTCATGCCTTTATTTTGTTTTCAGTGGACAGAGGTTAGCTTAGCTGATAGAGGTGGGGCTGAAGATCCCCAGAGATTAGGTGTTGGGATAAAACACCTGGAGTGGTCTTTGCAACAAATTCCCAACCTTGACCTGTATGGAAACCCCGCGGGGACGTAGAAACTAGCAGCAACAATGAAGGACTGAAAGGATTGAAGGGGAGAAACCCCAATGAAGTCAATAGAGTCCACTGAGATACATTCGTTGGACAAGTCCAAGGAGAGAACCTCTAAGCCATAACAAGTGGTCAAGCCTCAGAAGGAGAAGTTGTTGGTCTGCTGAGTTGTTGGGCTTCCCTGAAAATATATAGGGAAAGGTCATTAATGATGATGAAAGAGCAAGGTCCAGCAGTTTTCATACTGTTTGGCCTGGCACACTAATAGATTCACCTAATATTGAGAATGAAAATTTTCAACAGAGTATGTCATCACCCACACATCGATGAATCCCCCCTTGGGTTGGGACCATCTAGTACTAAAAAAAGTATGTCATCACCCACCTCTTGTCTACCACATGAATTAAAATTCCAGGGTAATGAGGGCGACGGCTGCCTGCTTCTTACCCTTCTTGGTCCAAAATGAGAATATCTTCTGACTCAGCCGCAGGGGTTTCTCTCCCAGACTTACAAAGTCAGCTTGCCAGGAAGAGATTGATCTGGTGTTGATAACTTGATATACCCATATTACACAGCCAATTAGATTACATATAGCTGATTTTCCCACTAGTGAATTAAATCCTCTAGTGGATGTGGGAATTAATGTTTTTAATGCTAATTACTGTTTGGCAAATTATCCTAATGATAATTTATTGATCCAATGAGTATGTTGATCTACTAGATTAGTCATGTTTTGTTGGGGATGATTTTCAACAAATGTATAAACTTTATGGTTGGATTGGTGATTAGCTAATTGTTAATTTAATTATTGTTCTTTATTAAGTTTTGTCACTGATCAACTCGGGATCTATTTTTAGTTAATGAACATTGACGCCACTTCTGAAAGTAACTCACAGTTTAACCCTTTAGGCTCTGCGGTCTGCTGTTAATGGGTAAAGGTCCCATTAACTAAGCAGACTGCTATCCCAACGAAGGTACTTGCTGAGGTTAATTGAAAACAGTGGGGACACCTTCCTAAATCAACCTTTGAAGAGGTCTAGACTCTAGTTAGAAGTGCAATCCAACTAGGAAAGTGAGTGGTGGGACATAAAGGAGCAACTCCAACCCTACTCCTATTAATTCAGGGACCTGAAGACCTCAGCGAGTTAATAGGCCAAAAAGGCCTTAAATAAGCTAAATTAGGAAAAGAGATTGTGAGAAACGGTAAGTTTATTGAAGTAATCTGCTAGGTATTTATATGCCCTTGAGGCCAGAATCAGGATTGGGAAGGGAAGAATTTGGGATAGGGAGGTCTTGGAGTCGATTGCTAAGTATAATAAAATATAAAATACATAATATTAAAAAAAGTAATTAGGATAATCCTTAGAATTAGTCGCCAGTGATCCCAAAATGGTTAAATGATTGGGTCAGCATTGGAGGGTAATTTGCCCATGACCCAATTGAGATTTTGACATTCTTGTCATTAGTTGCCAGTATTGATTATTATGTTAAATAAAATACTATCAGGGCCAAGTTCCAATGCTTCAGATCAGGCTCAACCCAAGTTAATGGGGAACCTAATCTGGCATTCACCTGTAGGCGAGTTGCAACCCTAGTCCATACTTCCCCAATAAAGGAAGAATCCCAATAGAGCACCGTCCAAGCCTTGTCTAGGGGTCAGAGCCAAGGAGGGGGCACCAGATCCAGGTGGCAGGGTGGTATGGGCCATGGTAGCTGGCGTGGACAAAATGGAGGGATCTGGTGCACATTATTGGGGAGTGACCCTGGCATTGGCATAAGAGCTGGCATTGGTGCTGGGGCTGGCATCAGGAAGAGGCCCCAGTATCAGTGTTGACACTCAGAATTGGTGCTAGAGCCATCATTGGGAGGAGGTCCCAGCATTGATGATGACACCCAGCATTGGGACTAGGTCCTGGCATTGGAATAAGAGCTATCATTGAGGATCAAACCCTGGCAACCTGGGCTTGGCCGCCAAAGCTAGTTATGGGGGGGCTTTAGTCTTTCCTCATCCTGGCTTTCCCTCTTGGGGCAGAGGCCAGGGTAACCTGAGCTTGTCTGCCAAGTATTTAGAATCAGACCAGCTGGGGGGACTCCCTGACCGATCTACTGCTTCCAAATTGGTGGATCAGGTGTCAGGCCAGGTCATAGCTCCTGGGTTTTTAGGCCAGGATAAGTCTTGGGCAAAGGCCCTTGGCAGTGACTGCCCCTCCTCCTTCCTCGGTATTAGCTCTTGTGGGGAACTTGGGGCACCTGGCAGGGAGCACCAAAATGTCAGGACATGGGGGAGCAACTCCAACCCAGCCCCTAAAAATTCAGAGCCCCAAAGCCTCAGTGAGTTAATAAGATATCAAGGCCTTAAATAAGCTAAATTAAGAAAAGAGATTGTGAGAAACAGTAAATTTATTGAAATAAGCTGCAAGGTATTTATATGCCCTCAAGGATAGAATAAGGATTGGGAAGGGAAGGATTTGGTATAGGGAGGTCTCAGAGTTAATTGCCAACTGAGATAAATATAAATACAATATATTATGAAAGAGGATAGAGATCTGCCTTGTCATTGGTTGCTGGTGATCTCAGAAGGAAGAAATGATTTAGTCAGCGTTAGATGATAATTCCACGTGACCCAATTGAGGTTTTGACATTCTTAGCATTAGTCACCGGTGTTGATTATTAAACTAACTATATTATCAGGGTCAATCACCAATACTTCAGATTGGGCTCAACGCAAGTTAATGTTGACCCAATCCAGCATATGCACATAGGCAAGTCTCAATCCCCAGTTGGGGCTTCCCCCAGTAAAGGGAGAATCCTGAAAGTGAGTTTAGTCCTCATGAGTGCGTCCTCAGAGGGAAAATCTATCAGCAATAGCTGCCAAATTTTAGTGAGGCCAGCAGAAGAGCTGGTCGCCGGATCCCCTATAAATTTCCTGAATTTTGAGTAATTGAAATAATATTAAAATAGCGCAATTTTATATAGTTTAAGACTTTTATATGTTGATGTATAGTTAGATTTTAGAACAACAGTTTTAAGGATTGGATTTAATTCAAGTTTCAGTGTATTGGCAATCAAAACTTCCGCCCAGCTCTGCATGAATAGAATAGGGAAGAGTTCCTTACCAGTTTAAGAGATACCTTTAATTGTTGGAAGGTCAAACACTTACTAGCGTTGGACTTAACATTCAACCTAGTTTTTGGAAAGCTCAACTGAATTAAAAGTCTTCATACAATTACTATCTGTCAATAGATAATTAAATTCAATAATTCAATTAATGCGTTTGTTGAAAACTTGAGCAGTTAACTGGTGAGCCAAAGCGAGCTACACACCAGAAAAATTATTTGGTACTTAACGATCAGAGTAAAGGCGCTCAAAAATGTAACATATTGTGCTCACTACAAGGTTAGTTGATTTTGTCAAAAGCTAAGTTAATAGAAGAGTATATTCATAGTGTCATATAAGAATGAGCTTTAAAAGTTTTGGATGGAGATGTAGACCGTCAATCAAAACGTCTTCAGCTCACCATCTCAAGCTGATCTCAATACTTTGGTGGAGCGCGTAATTAAAGTGTAAGGAGCGATTAAACAGGTCAAAAAAGTGAATTAAAATCTTTGCAGAAAAGTTGTACCTCTGAAGCGACAAGAGGGAGAACTCATCAAAGAATTTAATTCCAAAAACTGAATGTGAAGCAGACCAAGAACGCCTTAACCAGTTTCATGAAGATTTGGAAAAATCAATGAGACATATTGAGGAGTTGAAAATTTAAACATGATCTCATGCAACATAAGGCAAACAAAGCTGACGAAAATATATGTGAAACTCCAGTTGGGAAGACATCCCTACCCCAAAAAATGCCAAAATTGTTTGCCAGCATGTTATGAGTGACTCCTGAAGCAACGCCAATGGTTAATTGAATCATTAGGCAGGAAAACCCTGATAATGGAAGTACTAATGGTTTTTTTTGGAGCACTCCAAAATTTCCCACCTACCATTGTGATAACGCCACAGCGTTTTTCCATCTCTTTGAAGTGACAATGTTTAATTATTTAAACAGCCAAAAAGCAGTGACCATAATGACCTGTCTCATCACTGATTGTCAGAATCTGATGCTACCTCACCTAATTGGAAGTACTGCTCATATGATGAAGCAAAAATAAGTGACCATGTTGGAATTCAGGAGCCCAACTATAATGGCCAATTAAAATCAAGAATTCATTGGTATACAATTCCAACTGAAAAAACCCCGGCCTCTTTTGCCATTTGTTTTTATCAAGAGTCCCAATACTGGCTGGACAAAAGTGATTACCAACTTCAATGTGCGCATAGCTACGCATGCGACACTTTGACCCTACCACAAACTGCATCAGATTGTGACAGTGTCATTGGTAACTCAAACATGACCACAAAGATGGTTGATCATCTGAAGATGCTTGGTGCGACCTTTAAAGCTCCCAACCGGGATTTTAAAGTGATCCAGACGAAGTCTCAATATTTTTTTAAATTCGTTGAACCCTCTAAAGATTCATTGAATCAAATATTATGGAGAATAAACTTAAAGGTTAACAACGAGTAAACAAAACGCAATTCAAGTTGTAATGTGAAATTCCTGGCCATATGATTGCCCAGTGTCATGATAAGAAGCCAAAGGACCAAGTTGTTTTGTGCAGACCAAGGAAAAGGTAACAGGTTTTAAGTCATTAAAAGGACCAGCAGTATAGAAAAGGGATAATTTAATACTGCTGTTAAACCTGTCCCACCTGATATAATGGACGGTTATATTGACTCCTCTGATCTTTTCATGAGGTTGACGCACCTGATCCACTTTATCTGGTGGTCAATCTGGATGTCTACATGATTACTTGAGCTAAAGAAAAGGGGATTGACCTCAAATTTGTTAAGGAGAGGTTGCTCGGCATTACGCTAGACAGATAGTGGTGAAGATCAGATCTGCCAAAAGCCATGAATATTTAGCCAAAAAAGTTAGATGAGGTGAACGTTTCCTTACCTATAAGCATGATAAAGGAGTCTTTCCCTAAATTGTCTGCTCAATTAATTCACAATCTTGATTCAGTGATTAACGCTACTATTATCACAGTAAATTCTTATTGCAAAACTTGGAGTGTACCTATGCTGATATTCTATTCAATTAGATAACACTATGAGCAATAATTGATAATGGAGCGCCTATAAACATCATTTCCACCAAATTAGTGAAATGAATGAACAGTTTGTTGGTTTGAAGCATTAAAAAGAGTATGGAACTGCTGGACCAGATATCACCATATCATGTGGTGCCTATAGTGCTCTATCACTTCAGTTCATAACGCTGGTAGTGTCAGCTCCTTCTATAATGCTGGCTAATCTGAATTACATCATACTCATTAAGATGGAGTTCCTGAGTTATATGGTGCAAAAAGTGATTTCAAAGAAAATATTCTGACGGTTTTGGGACAGACCTTGCCCTTGGTGTAACAGCAGAAAGGAAAGGCCCCTTTGATGAGAAAAATAATTTTGTGAAACTGATTTACAAAAGTAGCATTATACCCATTCAATAAAATTTGTCAGACAGAAACGCAGAAATAATGATTTAAATTATAGAAAATTGTGGACTACTTTGAGGATAATTTGACAAACACTATTATGCCAGGAATGCAAATCGTAGTTAACACAGGGTTAACAGTCAAAACCCAGAACAGCTATATGGAGAAGTCGTCATCCCTCAGAGGAAAATAAGGATTGAGCCAAGGTGGCGCCAGGAATCACTATGCCAGGTTACGGAGAAATAAGATTACTTATGGCCAATCTAGGATATTTGATGAAAATTGAAAAGAATCAAATTATTGCATTTTTTCGTCTACCCAATGGCGGAACTTAGTGAATTTCATGAATTTGGGTCGTTACCTAAAATAGGATTGGTGGCAAAACTGCAGAAACTGTCAACGTTTTAGAATATTGAAAGCAGCTAGCTGATTTAACTGAATAGCAGCAGGAATATGTGCTCCAATTAGTTGAGAGATATTGGGAGATATTTTCCCAAAATGATCTTGACCTGGGATGTGTGGGAAATGTAATCCACAAAGTCAATACTGGGGAGTATCCGCTGATAAGGATGAGAACTGTTTGGAAGTCTAGAGTGCTGAAGCTGTGTTCAACGAATAATTTAGCAAGCTAGTAGAGCATGGGCTTCATGTTACATCATTGAGTCCATGGGTGAGTCTGATCCTCATTGTAAAAACGAAGGGTGAATCAAATTGAGTAGTGATTAATTATTGCTAATCAAATAAAATTACTAAGAAGGACTCTTATCCACTGCTGAGGATTAACAACGCAATCAATCGCCTAGGGATAGAAAAGTATTTTTACTCATGGACTTGATTTCAGTCTATTTCAAATCAATTTGCAAAAAGAAGTCAAGAAAAATGTGCGATAATTGCCGCACAAGGGTTATATCAGCAACTAAGATGCCCCAAGGATTATGCAATGTGCCAGCAACATTTTAGAGGTCCATGAATACAGTACTCAGTGACTTGAAGTTATCCTGTGTGCTCTATTTAGCTGATATCAACGTCTTCAGAAGGATCTTTACAGATCACTTGGAGCAATTGGAAGAATTTAAGATTTTGGCAATGTTGAATCTGAAAATAAAGCTGAGAAAATGCCATTTATTTTTATATGAGATCGAATACTTGGGGTATATAATAAACTTTAGTGGATTAAAGCTGCAACAAATGAAGATAGAAGCAATTGAATGAATTTAGATTCTTAAAATCATCTGGCTATTCAAGTCTTTCTGAGGTTGGTTGGATACTATTGCCATTTAATTAAACTTTTGCTGAATTAGCCAAGCCATTATTTCACCTAAAAAGGATCCAAAAAAGGATTTGTGTGGAAAAATGAGGCCCAGATTTTGTTTGAAGAGCTCCAAAAATATCTAATGAGTAGCTTTGTGATGAAGTACTCAAATTTCGATCAAAAATTTATCTTCCATGCAAATACACCATTAGTGGTGATTGGTTTCGTTCTGAGTCAAGTGGATATAAATGATGAAGAACATCTGATGGCCTATGTAATCAGAACACTGTCACCTGCAGAGAGAAACTATACTGCTACAGAGCAAGAGTGTCTGGTAGTAATCCATGCCTGCAAACAGTTTCTAGTACACATACATGGAATGCATTGAAAAGTTTTAACTGACCATTTGTAATTGCGCTGGCTTCACAACCTGAAGTAATCAGAGGGCTGAATGGTACATTGGGCTTCAAAACTGAAAGCATATGACTTCAAAATATTTCACAGAGCAGTAAAGCGCATCTTATCGCTGACAGACTGTCACAATTGCTAGTTGCTCAAGTCATATATCATCATGCTGATGAGTTATTACAGTTAATTATTGAATGAAACAATGGGGACGAATCCCAAGAAATCTAAAGTGCTCTAAAGAAAGCAATGGATAATGCTGAATTTGAGAATGACCAGCTATATAAAACGATTGAAAGAAAATGGTTTATATTCCCTAAACCGTCATACCAACAGAAATCATCTGAGATGCACATAAAGTTGTCATCTATGATAGCCTAGGGATGACTTTAGATCATATTCGCCAGTACTACTGGGAATTTATTAACTAAAATGTTCTGGACTATCTGGCTTGTTGTGTGGAGTGCCAAAAGTATAAGCTGAACAAGGATGTAGTGGGATATAGGCTAGTGCATGTGGGATCTGCTAATGGAGGCCACAAATAATTTCTCAGAGAGAGAAACTTACATTTTAATAAAAGTATAAAATAATAGTTTTTATAGTTTTTATGTTTTTTTATTATGATAAGCGCGGCAAAACCAAGAAAGGCCCCCTTATCAATACTAGCTTTTCCTATTTAAACTAGTTCAATTTTTGAGACCATCGATATTTGAGGTAAAAGAATGCAAAGCTCAGTTGTCTAAATTAGGGAATATAGGTTTTTGGCCTATAAGATCGAAGATGAAAATTTTTTGAGGCAAAACTGACCCGTGCAGTAACAATTGGATGAATTGTATCCAATCACCAGTGAGTAAAATCTTTTCAGCCTCAGCGGTGGTCAAACTCAACTGGTAATGATTGGGTAACTTGGCGATGGACAGACTAGGATGGTAATGATTGGCTAATTGTTACCCTATCATCCTCGAGTAAAATCTTTGCACCTTGGTGGTGGTTAGACTCAGATGATAATGATTGGTTAACTCACACCCAATCATTGATGGGTAACATCCTCTTGCCTTGTGGAGGTTCTGATCCACGCGACATTATACTCCTCAGATTTGACCAAAGAGTTGGAGTAATCCTATAGTTAGTATTTACTTTTTTAAGCCGATTCTTATGGTAAATTGTATTATTCCGGTTATTAGGATTCCACTGAGAATAAACTAAGGTCTTTTTGCTGTGGGTACTCCTATCATTAATATCCACAATATTATCTATAAACTGGGCAGGTGATGGGCCAATCATATTGGCAGATTTGGGAGCCCTAATACTTCCAACATTCTTTTTCTGAAGTCGAGAAAGAGAATGTCTGACATTGCCCCCCTCAAGAGTGTTGTAAGGGGTGTAGGGTCAAAGGTTGCAGCCATGTACCCGGATTAGGATAAATCCTTGTAGCCAAAGACTTTATGGAATATTCATCTCCTCTCTTATGTATGATGGTATAGGGCCCCTCCCAATTTGATCCAAGTTTGCCATTTTGGGGAGTTGTACAATTGCAGTGATAAAAAACCCTATCCAATACTTGATAAGAAGGTAGAGGAGCTTGGAGCTCGTTGGCAGCTTGGCCTTTGTTAGTCACTGTTTTTGTTTGGCTAGACTTTCCAGCATATAATTTTTCATCCTCAGTGCGTGAAGATTTAGACTGAGGTTCACAAGGGGTAGCATCCTTGAAAGAGTGATTCTTTCAAGCCTTGGGACAAGAAACAGTTGCCTCCGCGGGTTTTAAGGTAGAATTCTCTTTTTTAGGCTGTACTTTAAGAGCCTAGACTTTTCCTTTAAAGTTGGTCTTACTTAAGAGTTTGGAGGGGTTTTGGGATGTGTTTTTCCTGTCAACCACTCGTAGTTCTCCTGGCTTACTCACCGCCTCATCTGCCACAAAATTTGGAATACCATTGGTAGCCTTCAATGAATTGAGCGATTTCTTAGCGTTGCGCCCAGAGGTGACATAAGGCAAAGTGGAAGAGGGGTGTTTTTCGCTGGATAAAACTAATGGAACGTTGTAGTTCAGTAAAGATAGGGTCCCTAACTTCATATTGATAATGCCTTCATACTCGATCATGAACTGAGTACCTATAAGCAAATCATAATCGTTATTATCCAAAGCCACTGTGGGGGCTGATAGAATAAGCTTCCCAATAAAAATGGGAAGGGATGAGTAAACACCTAGTGCACAGGTGTTATTAGGACCGGCGGTTCCAAAGTCTTGGTTGTACTCCAAGTCAGGTGCAAGTTGGATCTTTTTCATCAACTTAGAAGAGATGATGTTCACTGGGGAGCCTGTATCTAGGATGGCCATCACCCAAACTTTTTGGATAACCACTTCGACCTTTGTAAGTATCCCCCCAGAAGTGGGTGATAGCGCTAAACCTCCTTAAGATGGAGGTTGGAGGCTAATTTGCACGCGGTCTTGGGGTAATTTTCTTGGATGGATTGCATGGTATGGCCATGCTGGATAGGGTGAATAATGCGAGACAACACCTCATCAGCATCACTGGCAGTATTGATATCAATGGGCTCCCATAGAACTTGATGGAGGTAAGTATCCTCAGGTATGGTGGCTTCGTCTACTCCCCCAGCGTTTAGGCGATCAGGGACCTCCACTTCCACAGGAGCTCCCAACAAGTAATACCCAATGTTTTTGTAACCCCCCTCAGAGTCAGCCTCAGGGGTATTTTCCACCATGGGCAAGGTTACAATTGAAGTGGGAGAGACAGTCACGAGAGGTGGGGTAATTTGCTTGGCTTTAACCAGCATTTTTTCAACTCCAGTAGTCCTGGAGGACATATCCTTTAAACGCGCACCTATGGATCGAGCTGAAGGAGGAACCACCGTGGGATTCTCCACTTTGCATGGATGAGGAATGACCGGTTTAAGTCGCACTGAAGCTGCAGGTTTTGTGGGGTTTAGCTCTTTAGGACCCATTATCCAAAGGGGCTCCTTATTGTCTTCAATTGCTAAGGCCTGAGGCTTAGGCTTTTAATCCTCAATGGTTAAAACATGAGGTCGAGGTACTGCTCCATGTGGAACTTCAGGCTCATGGAAATCGGCGACATCTATTAGCGCTTCCTTGATGTCTTGAACAGTATGGAAATAGCATTTAACCGAGGTGATGTGCATCGCCAAAAGAGGGTGAGATGTCACTCCAGTTAGAACATCAGCTACAGCATCATCCAAAGTCAACATCTTTGAGGTTAACAACATCTGTGCTTTCAGATAAAATTGTTCCACAAGGGCAACCACTGATTCTCCTTCTTAATACTCTTATGAAGGAAAGCCTGTTTTTCCCTTTGTAAACTCTGCTCGGATCCAAACTCAGCCAAGAGGGCCTTCCTGACCTCTGGCCAGGTGTGCTGAGGATCCAAATGAGGGACGATCAGCTCTTGGGCTTTTCATCTTGAACAGGGGAGGATGTACTGAACTTTCTGTTTGTCAGTAGCGCCATCCATCACAGCTTCATAAACGTACAAGAAGGAGGCAACACTCCCTTCACCCGGAGTGTATCTGTCCTACAGTGGTAATTTAAATGGCCACTGCTCTAGCTCTTTGAGATGAGAGAAAGAGCTAGCTAGTTGCTTCTCAAGAGCAACTAATTGCAGGTCAGGAGAGCTGATCACATTGACAGTCTCCATTTCTTCTTTAATACTTATTAAGGTATGCAGGGGCTCAACCCCTGTAGTGAGCACCGAATATTGGGATCTGCTAATGGAGGCCACAAATAATTTCTCAGAGAGAGAAACTTACATTTTAATAAAAGTATAAAATAATAATTTTTTATAGTTTTTATGTTTTTATATTATGATAAGCGCGGCAAAACCAAGAAAGGCCCCCTTGTTGATACTAGCTTTTCCTATTTAAACTAGTTTGATTTTGAGACCATCGATATTTGAGGTAAAAGAATGCAAAGCTCAGTTGTCTAAATTAGGGAATATAGGTTTTTGGCCTATAAGATCGAAGATGAAAATTTTTTAGGCAAAACTGACCTGTGAGGTAACAATTGGATGAATTGTATCCAATCACCAGTGTGTAAAATCTTTTCACCTCAGCGGTGGTCAGACTTGACTGGTAATGATTGGGTAACTCGGTGATGGACAGACTTGGATGGTAGTGATTGGCTAATTGTTACCCTATCATCCTCGAGTAAAATCTTTGCACCTTGGTGGTGGTTAGACTCAGATGATAATGATTGGTTAACTCACACCCAATCATTGCTGGGTAACATCCTCTTGCCTTGTGGAGGTTCTGATCCACGCGACATTATACTCCTCAGATTTGACCAAAGAGTTGGAGTAATCCTATAGTTAGTATTACTTTTTAAGCCGATTCTTATGGTGCATTGTATTATTCCAGTTATTAGGATTCCACTGAGAATCCACTAAGGTCTTTTTGCTGTGGGTACTCCTATCATTAATATCCACAATATTATCTATAAACTGGGCAGGTGATGGGCCAATCATATTGGCAGATTTGGGAGCCCTAATACTTCCAACATTCTTTTTCTGAAGTCAAGAAAAAAAATTCTGACAGTGCACCCAGGTTTTTCATGGCACACGGTGTCCATAGATTTTATGGGACCAATGAGTTTCAGTACTGAGGCGTAAATTTATATAATTGGCATGTTAGACCATTTAACCAGATGTATTGAAACAAAAGCTGAGTAGAATGGATGGCTTGAGTATGGCAAGGTTCATTTTGAACCAAGTAATATATAGGCTTGGATGCCCTAAATTTCTGTTAAGTGACAATAAACTAACTTTACGTCCTACATGATTATAAGGTTAAACGAATTTATGGGAATCTAAGGAGTAGTGTCTGTTCCCAACTGCTTGGAAACAAATGGGATGGTGGAGAAAGTAATTGCAACTTTAGCTGCAACGCTACAAAAATTGGTTTCTGGAAAATTACACTTGAAAGCCTATCTGGGTTTGGTTATCTTTGCCAACAACATCAGTTATCATTCAGAAACAGAGGAAACGCCATTTGAATTACTATATGGACAGAGGGCCGCCTTATCGCTAATTTTATATTCCGCCATTGAATCTGCTTCTGGGGAGGAGTGCTGAACACTACCTAACACAGCTGGCTAGTAAAATGGTCAATCTAAAATCTCAGGCATTCAACACAATGCTGAAGAGGGGGACAATTGCAAAGAGAAAGGATGACAAGAAACACCCAACGTTGAAGGAATACCATGTGGGAGATAGGGTAGCATATTGTGACACTCATGGGTTTAAAAGAAAATATAAATTGGACGCCCTATGGCCAGATCCATTTAGAATTATTGCCAAGTTGGCAAAGATGCCTATGCAATCAAAAATATTGAGGATGGTCATATAATCATTAGAGTCCTTATAAAATACCTAAGGTATTGGAATTAGGAAATAATATAATAAAAAGAGGAAAAAATAATAAAAAGATAAGAAATCGATGAAAATTATATAATAAAGAGAAAATGATGAAAAATTACTATATTGAAATTTTGTTTTGAATTTGGTAAAAAGCATTAGTGAGGACCTCACATGTAAGTCTAGAAACCCAACCTCTTGGGTTAGATCAGGAAAAGGTCCCTATTAGGAAGAAGAAGGGACCTAATGCCCCTGTGGATCCCTTGGCTCAACTGGGGGACTTACGTCATGTAGTTGATGAACGTTGAGTCAATGCGTTGACACCCAAGAAAAACCCACCACAGTACCCCATTTGGCTTCTTCTTCTCTGGTTGAAATAATAAAAGAGGTCTGTAAAGAGGTAACACAGGCTAGAAGCCTTCAACAGCATCTTCCCCTCCCACTGAGCCCCACTCCGCCATCTTTTAAATCCTTGGAAAAGAAGAAAATGGGCATCGAAACTCAGGAAAGGGTCCCTGAGTCAGGAAACCTGTTCTGGGACACTGATTCTGAAATTCTGGGTCTGGGGAAGCCAAACTGAGTTAGAGATTCAATTTCAGGAAATTTTAACAGTATTTTAAAAATTCGTCAGAATTGACCCTGGTGGAACCCAATTTGGCCGCCCCTTCAATCTGAATAAATCCGCTTATGTTTGGATCTGTGAGGGTCCCTCCCTGGAAGATCCAACTATTACATTGCAATAGCTTTTGTGACCTTTGCGTAATCCAGATGATGAAGCCCCAAACCCAGGGTGAGTACCCATGAGTACATCAGCTCCGCTGCCTAAGAAAAACGTACCCATGGCCCCCTTTTCCTCATTTTGCATATCTAAGGCAACTGCCTCTGTAAGGAGCAGTTGTTGGCCATTTTCACCTTATGTTTTAATAAAACTATTCCCACTCAAACCTACTCCACAATCTCCATCACTTTCTTCAAAATTCTTTTACTTAACCCAGCAAAGTACACGGCGATCTGCATCCTAGGGCCAATAATCATCAAGTGGGCCCTCCAAGCCATCAATCCAGTGGCCCACCAAATGGTGATTTTGATCCAAGAATTCTTCACAAGCCTATGAAACCAATCTGCCACTTTGGAAAAGTTTTCATATCTGCCAAACTCTTCACAATGACCTGTTTCCCACTCAGTACCTGGCAGACCAGCTTTGGGTCCACCTACCACTCCACGAAATAATTGGAGAATTTGACTTAATCTGCCTCACCAATCTGCTGGTGTCTCAGACCAATTTGGGCAGATTGAAGGCCATCTCCTCTAATCATGATTCCCTATTCAGAGGTGAGGACTCACCATCTTCACAACCGCAAGGAGGCAACCAGGCACCAGACTATCCGGGTCATTCTGCTGGAGGCCAATCCAACTCAAATCAATTTGGAAATTGATCCAACATGCTGGTCATGCCCCTGACCTCTCTACCCAACCCAAAACCTCTCAATAGACGCAAGATGAGGCCCAAGTCCTCCCAATTGTTAAATCAGTTTGATTAGATTCAGTTTGCAAACGTGATCATCATTTAAAAAAATATAAAAAACTTTATGATTTTCAGAATCTTTACTATGTTGAACTAGTCCAAGATGGTTGAGAAAATGAAGCCAAAGGTCACCAACTGCAAAACCAGGAGGATTTGTCGTCCTCATTGCCTCTCCCACACTTGGGGATGCCCCAGAAAGACCTATGGTTGCCTCCATTGCAGCCATTTGGTTTGCTATTGGGGCCTTTGGTATGTTTATTAACTTCTACTTCCCTCACCAGAATAATAAGGGTCCCTCCTACAACTGATTATAACTGGTATGCCCTTGGCATTCTGGGCGTTCAACTGGGTTGTTACACACACAGATAGGAAGCCCAGTCTTACTTTAATCAGCAGATTCCATGACGTAATGTACCAACCTAAAAACTTCAGCACTTTCCGCTCTCCTCATGGGATCAGGAGAAGCAGTTGCTTACTTAATTACCATGAATTTGCATTACCTATGAGACTAAGTCTTCTCTTGCTGGTCACTCATCTCCTTCTGCAGGGCATGCAGACAGCTTTTATCGACCCAGGATAACATTCATCCAGCACCAGCAAACCAGGATGCACCTTTGGCAAGTGTAGTAACAATGGGAATACCTCCAGTCCCATCACCTGAAGTAGCCGAACAGGTGCTAGATGCTCTGGTTGAGCTTCATGTAAGCTTCGCTGCTGGGGGTCCCAAACTCCCACTCCCACTGATGCGCAGAGAAGTGTGTCTCTATTAGATGCTTTTGATGGGGAAGCACGCCGCTGGGTCAGAGGAGTACTAAGGACTGCCACAAAAATGGGGAATCACACTCCTAAATTAAATATAGTATCTGATGTGGTCCAAGCACCAGAATCTAGAGCATCCTACCTCTACCGTCTCTTTACCCTCCACCAGAAGGTCCCTGACTTGCCATCACTGGTAGAGGCCTTCACGGCATTAGTACCTTCGGCTGGGATTCCTACGGACATTGCAGTGGCAGCTTTCAGAGCAGCCTTGGACAACTCTTCAGCTAGCAATTCTGCATGGGATCCTCTCCTAGTATCCATGGAGGCTACATTTACTTTAGCGTATTAAGTAGGAGCAAAACCCCTCCATACAAGTATAGCCTCTGTAGCAGTAATGCTATCTCATCCATCTGTAAACACCCTCCAAGCCAGTTGATTCCAGTCCAAACCACCCGCTCCTACCTCTACAGGGAACAAGGATCCAGGGAAGCGCTCCACTTGGGTTGCAGTGGTATCTCCCTACCCGCAGGTTACTTTGGAGAGTAACACGCCACCAGTGGAAAGTACCTTCCCTTCTCTGAAAATGAGGAGTTGAGTGTGACATTGGACCCAAGTAATCCGATCCTACGCCCACAAAATGGCCCAAGTGGAAGCCCGTGTTGCGCCTAATCAGGAAGGTGATTCGCATACCACTGAGCCTAGTTCTTCTCCCACTGAGTCGGCCTCACCCACCATATGTAACCTTGAAAGTCCCTCCCCTCAACAGTGATGTACATTGACATAACGGTAGACCCATCCAATCCAATCTTGCATGGGGACCAGGAGTGCCTCACAGAGGGATCCTATGATAAGCAGAGTAGCTTACTGGATACTAAAGAACCACTTCTCATTATGGGACCCACCCCACCTTCCGCTGCACTCACTCTTTCCATTGCCAATAAAGAGGACCAAGCTTTTATCCTATTTCCAATTACCTTCAGAGTAGGAGTACGGAAGGTCACAGTACAAGCTCTCCTGGATACTGAAGCAGCGGGCAACTCTATGGATTTAAGAGTGGCACAATCTTTGGACCTGGTCACGGTTCTTGCTCCTCCTATATTAGGCGCTTCATCTAACCTATGACCTGCCATACTATCCAACGTCCAGTGCAGTTCTTTATACACAAATTTGGCTTCTGCGACCACTTTTTGAATGGTACCTGATTTACTATAACCCGTCATCATGGGGATAGGGTGGTGGCGTCGCCAAAAGGTGAACATCAATCTGGAACTTAACTATTTTTCCTTCAGTATTAAGAGACGTAGTGGGGAATTCCCACTAATTGAAACTCTCACAACAGAGCCCTTACTCAGCCCAAATTCTTCCTCTGAGCTGCCCCCTTTGGACCTCCTCCAAGACTTTCCTGAATTCCTAGCCTCATAAGGATATTTTTGACATGATACTTGCAATTTAAGTTCCTCCCCATTAAGAATATGATCTTGCCTTCTAGCTAACAGTGTATCTTGTCAAGATCAACTTCCTATTGTACCCTCACATAGAGGAAGAAGACAAGGCGCTGGGCACATGGCTAGATGACATGCTGGACAAAGGATGTATTATCAAGAAATCCTTCCCCATTGCTTCATCAGTTGTCTTTTCCAAGAAGGAGGATGGAACCCTACATCCGTGTGTGGACTATGGCCATGTTAACAATGTGACAGTTCCAGATCCATACCACCTCCCCTTGGAACAAACCATTGCTCAGGCCATTACTAAATCCCGAATCTTTTCTAAGTTGGACTTGGTCAATGCCTTTAACCAGGTGAGGGTCAAGGAGGGTCAAGAGTGGCTCACAGCCCTTAGAACAAGGAGCGGGATATTCCAGATCAAGGTGATGCCATTTGGGCTGAAGAACCACCAGAAACCTTCCAACGTTTGATTGATGTTGTCCTGAGGGACCTAATATTTACTGTGCTGTCGCTTATATCAATGATATTCTAATCCACTCCCCAACCCATGAACAGCACACCAAGGATTTGGAGACTGTAATGGCTGCCCTTCTCAAGGCAGAGTCCTTTGTCAAATCATCTAAATGTGAATTATTTCAAGAGGAAGTAACATTCTTAGGGAGCCTGGTCCTTAAGGATGGTTATTCTGTATCCCCTGTAAGCTGGAGGCTATTCAGTCCTGACCAACCCTTACCACCCAAAAACAACTAAGAAGTTTCCTGGGCACTGTGACTTTCTTAAAGAAGCTTTCTCCTGTGCTCACCCAGCTGGCTTCACCTCCACCCACTGACAGGGAAGAACGTCATTTTCAAATGGACAGAGGAGTGTCAACAAGCCTTTGAGGAAATCAAAACTATTTTTATATCAGCGCCAATCCTGCGGCATGCTGACACATCCAAGCCATTCATTGTGGCATGTGATGCTTCAGCAGTTGCAGTGGGAGCCGTACTATTGCAAGAGCATGAAGGGAGGGAGCATCCAGTGGCATACTTCTCAAGGAAATTCACCTCCACAGAACAAGCATGGGCTATCTATGATAAAGAGTTGGCTGCGGTGGCATGGTCGCTGACTCATTGGAGATATCTTCTTCAGGGAGAAAAGCATGAAGTCACAGTATGCACTGACCATAAGTCCTTATTGTATTATTGGAAACCCCAAAAGCTGGCTCACCATTAAGCATGCACATACAGGGATCTTTGCAACTTTAACTTCAAGTATGAGTTCATAAAAGGGCCCCTAAATGTACTGCCAGATATGTTGAGTCGCAACCTGCCTTGGCTCCAGGCCCAGAGGAGGACCTGTCTGAGCTTACCACAGTGGTGCCTTCCACCATGATCCTCTCCCTCGCCCCTGTCATGGTATCATATGCCGATATATCTCCAGAAACCCCCATGTGCAAACGCGTTTTAGCAGGTCAACTATGTTGCCCAGAGAGAATTGAAGTGGTAAATGACCTGGAGACTAAGCAGCGCAAACGGCCCCTGTACCACTTAAAGGATGGGATAATCTTCTTTTGGGATAGGATTTGGGTCCCACCTACCCTGCGCATGAAGGTTTTTGAAGAGCATCACACCCCACCCACAGTAGGTCATCCTGGTTCAAAAAATGTGCCGAGTTAGTTAAAAGAACCTACAATTGGCCCGGGATCTTCAAGAATATCCCAGCCTGGGTATCAAGCTGTGTTACCTGTGCTCGCTCTAAATCATACCGCACAGGAAAAAGGGCCTTCTCTACCCTTTGCAACAAGCTGAGGGTCCTTGGACGTCAGTCTCATTGGACTTCATTGTTGAACTTCCCATGTCCAAGGGGTTTGATGCCATAATGGTGGTTGTGGATAGGTTCACCAAGTTTGCGTTGTTTATTCCATGCAACGCTACTATAAAAGCGGCAGATACTGCAGCACTCTTCATCACTCATGTCTTCTCTATGTTTGGACTCCCAACGGAAATTTTAAGTGACCGTGGTCCACAGTTTACAGCCAGGTTTTGGATGCCTTGCTGGGACTTCTTAACATCAAAGCCTGCCGTTCTACAGCATATTACCCACAATCAGATGGGCAAACTGAGAGAGTAAATTAAGTGTTAGAACAATATTTACGTTGTTACTCCTCAGCCACCCAGGACACTTGGGGCACAGATATTTCTTTAGCGCAATTTGCCTACAACAATGCCCCACATTATTTCACTGGATTTTCCCCCTTTGAAGCAACATTGTATTACATCCCATCATTCCAGATTGGAGCACGCTTAACATCAACAATCTCCGCAGCAGAGGACTGGATCGCCAAGATCTAAAATACCCGAAAGTTTGTCCAAGAACACTTATCAAAAGCCATCTAGTACTAAAAAACACCTATCAAAAGCCATTGAAGACTATAATAAGTTTGCTGATAGAAAACGACCCCTGGGCATAACTTCTCTGTAGGCTCACTTTTTATGCTTGACACCCGCCACCTGAATATAAAATTCCCTCCAGGAAGTTGACTAGTAAGCGCTCTGGTCCTTTTAAAGTAGAGAAGGATTTGGGCAATGGTGCATACAGCATCAAGCTTCCTGCCCATTGGAAACGACACAATGTTTTCCACATCTCTCAACTATACCCCTTTAAAGGAGAGCTTCCTTCCATCCCTGAGAATATTATTATGGGGACTCTCAAGAGGCCGAAGTGGAGGCAGTACTGGCCTCAAGGAAATCTAGAAGGTCAGTCCAGTACCTGGTTGCATGGAAAGGCTACCCAGCTTTGAAAATAGTCCAGTAACTGCAAAGGATTGTGAGAATTGCAAGGAGTTAGTAGCTGAGTTCCACAAGTCTCATCCTGAAGCCCTCTATCCACTCAAGAAAATCGCTATGATTTTAGCCATCAAACTCCTTACCAGACACAAGAATTATGCCCTGGTCCACGTACTAGGAAGAGGAATGTTTCCCGTTCAAAAAGGAGAGTATAATGTAAGTATAGAAGACCCAACCTCTTGGGTTAGATCAGGAAAAGGTCCCTATTAGGAAGAAGAAGGGACCTAAAGCCCCTGTGGATTCCTTGGCTCAACTGGGGGACTTACGTCATTTAGTTGATGAGCGTTGAGTCACTGCATTGGCACCAAAAAAAACCCACCACAGTACACCATTTGGCTTCTTCTTCTCTGGTTGAAATAAAAAAAGAGGTCTGTAAAGAGGTAACACAGGCTAAAAGCCTTCAACAGCATCTTTTCCTCCCGCTGAGCCCCACTCCGCCATCTTTTACATCCTTGGAAAAGAAGAAAATGGGTATCAAAACTCAGGAAAGGGTCCCTGAGTCAGGAAACCTGTTCTGGGACACTGATTCTGAAATTCTGGGTCTGGGGAAGCCAACCTGAGTTGGAAATTCACTTTCAGGAAATTTTAACAGTATTTTAAAAATTCGTTAGAATTGACCCTGGTGGAACCCAATTTGGCCGCCCCTTCAATCTGAGTAAATCCGCTTATGTTTGGATTAGTGAGGGTCCCTTTCTGGCGGATCCAACTATTACATTGCAAGAGCATTTGCGACCTTTGCATAAGCTGGATGACGAAGCTCCAAACCCAGGCTGAGTACCCATGAGTACACTAGCTCCGCTGCCTAAGAAAAATTTACCCATGGCCCCCTTTTATCTTTTTTGCATATGGCAACTGCATCTACAAGGAGCAGTTGTCAGTTCATTTTCACCTTATGTTTTAATGAAACTATTCCCACCCAAACCTACTCCACGAGCTTCATTGCTTTCTTCAAAATTATTGTACTTACCCCAACAAATTACACAGCGATCTTCATCCTAGGGCCAATAATCATCAAGTGGGCCCTCCAAGCCATCAATCCAGTGGCCCGCCAAATGGTGATTGTGATCCAAGAATTCGCCACAAGCCTACGACGCCAATCCACCATTTTGGAAGAGTTTTCAGATCTGCCAAACTCTTCACAACGACTTGTTTCCCATTCAGCACCTGGCGGACAAGCTTTGGGTCCACCTATCACTCTGCAAATAAATTGGAGAATTTGACCTAATCCACCTCGCCGATCTGCTGGTGTCTCAGCGCAATTTGGGCGGAGTGAAGGTCATCTCCTCTAATCATGATTCCCCCATTCAGAGGTGAGGACTCTATGTCCACACAACTGCAAGGGGCAACCAGGCACTGGACCATCTAGCCATTCCGCCAATGGTCAATCCAGCTCAAATCAATTTGGAAAATTGATCCGCCACGCTGTCAATGCACCTGACCTCTTTACCCAACACAAAACCTCTCATTGGTCGCAAGATGAGGCATAAGACCTCCTGATGGTCAGACCAATTTGATTTGATTCAATTCACAAACACAAACACAATCATCATTTCAAAAATTTGAAAATTTTCATGATTTTCAGAATTTTTACTATGATGAACCAGTCCAGGATGGTTGGGAAAATGAAGCCAAAGGTCACCAACTGCAAAACCAGGAGGATTTGTCGTCCTCCTTGCCTCTCCCACCCTTGAAGATGCCTCAGAAAGACCTGCGGTTGCCCCCATTGCAGCCATTTGGTTTGCTATGGGGGCCTTTGGAATGTTTATTAACTTCTATTTCCCTCACCAAAATAATAGGGGTACCTCCTACAACTTTTCAGAACTGCTATGCTCTTGGCATTCTGGGCGTTCCATTGGGATGTTATACACCCAGATTGGAAGCCCAGTTACTTTAATCAGCAGATTCCATGACACGAATTCACCAAATTTAATGAGTAATGGATGATATACAACGGTTAATACTGTTGTATTGTAAGTGCCATATCAAGTTGTGACTGTGTCTACTGGAAAGAAGTCCCAAGGCGCTCAAATAAAGTTTTCAGCAGGATCATGACAGGCTGAAAACTAGATCCTCCATAGAGGCCCCAAGAATTTAAGCTATAAGCAGAACTTTCAAAGACTGGTGTACTACTGACCTGGTTGGGGTAGCTAATCATGAGCTAGAATAACCAAGGGGTTAGAGCAAGCATTAAAAGAATGTTAGAAGATCCGAGATATATGAAATGGTGTGTATATGGGTATAGAAGTTTCCTAAGATATAGTTTAAAGAGGAGAAGAGTGGAAGAGAGTTTCTTTTAGGTTAGGGTAGTAGATCAAGATTGTTGGATTTGGGATTTTTATTAGCTCACTATTACGTTTCACACCTGAATTACAATAATTATTTGCAGGAGAATTATTTTTTCAACAGCAGGATAAATATATTGAAGGGGATTAATTGATCATTTATAAGTAAAATAGTAATAAATATGTTAATGTAGAAATTTATAATTTCTTGTATGATTATATTAGTCGCTGTAAGGGGTTACTAAGCAAACCCTATTAATATCCCAGTGCTTAGTATCTATAATTCATTTTTACCTTAAAGTGAGTTGGACGGGAAATTATGTATAGGCTGGGTGCATCAAAATTTGGTAATATGAGCTTCCAACCTATCAGAGTTCTTGAGAATCGCCTCACTTGGACAGAACAGGTGATGGAGAGTGATAGAATTTAGGATAATTCTGTGAGGTAAGGTTTTGATATATTTTTCACAATTATTGGGCGGGAAATATTTGCACCTTGCTGGGCCCCCTCCAACCCTATTGTCACAAAATTGACTGTGGGCTCCGCTAGTGCACCAGGCCAACCAGTATGAAGACTGGTTGGCCCTTTGCAAGTTCGCCTTCATAGGCATACCAACCCCATTAAAGTCCACGTCCAACCCACAAACACAGCAAATCAACGACTTCACCTTAGCCCCAGGGCCTGTGGTGTGCCCTGGCGAGTCCTGCCCCATCCTGGACGCCAAGAAAATCCCATGCTGCACCCGCAGGGTTGACGGCCAGCAGAGCTGTTGTTGGTGGCTAGTTGGCCAGGTTCCCACCTGTTCCTCCTAGGGAAAGGTATTAGATCTGGAAGCGTCAGCCACTCAAGGCGCATCACCTCATGCCAACATCACGGATCTCCAGTCCATAATTATATTAACCTAGCTGACAAACTACTAACAATTAAAATAAATAAGGGCGAAAGAGAGATCTTTATTTTGAGGGAAGAACAACTACTTATCCTTAGGCACTGCACCTCTGAAACCATTCGATCATCCAGGCCAGAACTCTAATAAACTGTCAATTAATTTATGCTAGCAATACCCTACCAAACCGCTCATCTGATCACCAGTATTAAATTAGGGCAATCCATCCTTCGAACAAGTTGCCAATTGATTGTATACAAATTCATAATTAAATAGTACTTTGAGCATCCTCAGCATGAGTCACAGGTGTTCTGAATTAGTCAGCGGAACAATATTTGAATGGATGGTAACAGATTCATCGGCTTTCCACTGAACTTTCCCACAACAATACTCAAATTGCATTTCAGCGGCAAATGCAGATTCTACCAAACCTAAAATTGAATTAATATATATAACACTGGATATCAAACTAGGCTATTAGCCAAATAACGCCCTACTAACCAACACCCCCAGTCCTGATTGATTGGGAGCAATTCATATGGTTAATTTATTGACATTGCCCCACTTAACCATATAATATTTCTCCAGCGCGGCCCACCTCAAAGTGGGCCAATAACCCCAGCGCCCCCTCAAAGTAGTACTGGGACCAAACCAGTGGCTCTCACCACCTCCTACCCTGTCCTCTACGAGGCAACACACTAGTGGAACCACCTTTAGTGAGCACCACTGTTGAAAAATTGACTGTGGGCTCCGCTAGTGCACCAGGCAAACCAGTATGAAGACTGGTTGGCCCTTTTCCGTTTTGCCTTCAAAGACATACCAACCCCATTGGAGTCCACATTCAACCCACCAACACAGCGGACCAACGACTTCACCTTAGCCCCAGAGCCTGTGGTGTGCCTCAGCGAGTACTGCCCCATCCTGGATGGCCAAGGCACTCCCATGCTGCCCCACCATCCTTGCTCTTTTCCAACCCATCTGGGCATGCTCTGTAGAGTCCTGCCCCATCCTGGGCGGCCAAGGCACTCCCACGCTGCACCCCACAGGGTTGATGGCTAGCAGTGCCATTGTTGGTGGCTGATTGGCCGGGTTTCCACTTGTTCCTCCTAGGGGGTGGTATTGGAGCTGGCAGCGTCAGCCACTCCAGGATCATCACCTCATGCCAACATCAGGTATCTCCAGTCTCTAATTATTTTAACCTAGCTGATGAACTAAAAACAATTAAAATAAATAAGGGCGAAAGAAAGACCTTTATTTGGAGGGAAGAACAACTATTTATACCTAGGCTACTGAGCCTCTGAAACCCCTTGGCCATCCAGTCCAGAACTCTATAAATTGTCAATTCATATATGGTAGCAATTACCTCCCAATCCGCTCATCTGATCACCAATATTAAATTAGGTCATTCCATCCTCAGCATGAGTCGCCGTTCAATTGTATATAAATTCTAATTATATAGTACATTGAGAATCCTTGGCATGAGTTGCCAGTGCTCCAAATTAGTCATCGGACCATATTTGAATGGATGGTAACAGATTCATTGGCTTTCCACCAGAAATTCCCACAATGATCCTCAGAATGTCAGTTTAGCGGTGAGCGCAGATTCTGCCAAACCTAAACTTGAATTAATAAATATATTATTATTCATAAGTACTAGGCAATTAGCCAGCAATCACGCCTGACTAACTAACACCCCTAGTCCTGATATTATTGGGAGGAATTCATCTGGTTAATTTCTTGACACCTATAAGTGGTGCTAGTCTCATCAGAGTGGTTTGTACTATATTAGCTTTAAGATGGGGAAAGACATCATTATGGCTCCCCTAAGTCTGCCAATAATTTGGCACAATCCGACTGCCTGAACTCATTCTATTTGCCCAAGAAATATTAATAGAAGTGTTACCCCAATTTAAGGGGTTCCACCATTAATTGACCAGGGTCTTTTTGTCATGTTTACATGACCTTTACGGGGCACCAACAGCAGGGACAAGGCTGGGAGGCAGGAGGTCCAAAAGGTCAAATTGTTGAAGCTTCCTGACCTTAAGCACACCTTGGATCAACGCTGGGTACAGGCTAGGTATTCCAGGTGGGTACAAGTGAGGTGCCTATAGCCCATCCCCCTGTTTCGGCTCAAGCGCTAAAACAAACTAGTTTTGAATTAAACAATGACAGCTCAATTTGTTTAGTCAGGTGAATGGAGTTTGAAACCTGTTCCATTTACAAAATTGCAAGCTCAGGTCAGGTTCAAATTCAGTCAATCACTTTTGTAAGGTCAATTTTAAGGTATGTGACCCTTTCAGATGGAAGCGTGCGCCTATTGGTGCACCAAGGCTTGGTACTACTTTTGTCAATCCAAAATTCCCCCAAGTTGGCTTAAGTATCTTTATCTGAGACCAACGTTTCTCATTGGTCATCTTTTTCAATAAACCCCATAGTCATTTTACGTTTTTTATATATGTTGACTTGGGCGCACCTGTGCGCAGACCTCTTTGAGGAGGTCTTGCGACGTGTTAGCTGATTTATTTTATTTAAAATTATCACAGCCTCAGGTACACCGCTGGGCCAAGCAGGTTCCCTCCAAACCTGGTCACCAGTGCACTCTACCACTGTACTAAACTCGGTTATGAACAGCCCTAAGGGCCACAGCTAAGTTCTGAAGATGGTTCAATTTATTATTACTTTCACAGTGCTCAACACCCTCGCCCTATGTCCTCTTAGCTCCAGCTCCCTCTGCTGGGCTATTTTTGTGTTCAATCTGATGATGAGTTCCCTTGCTTTGGTACAGTGCTTTGTGAACCGTCAAGCTGGGAACTGGAGAGTTATAGATACTCTCCTGACATTAGATGACCAACCTCTATCTTTATGTTCCTAAACTTTTCCGTGTGAAACTTTTCCAAAGTGCAAATGGTGTGCTCCAGCTGGTGGCCTTGACCGCGGTGGGACTCACCATTGTTTTTGCATTTTGCTGAGGGTTGGAGCATTCCGGTGTTATTCTCTTCCTCTAACTGGAAAGTACTCATCTTCTTGCCCATACCTGGTGGATACAGTTTCTTTGTGATCCGAGAGTTGTGATCCCAACTTTCCACTGAGTCTAATAATTTTCACAAAAAATCGTTTTCGGCACTGCATTTGGATGGTGCAGGTGGGATCATTGACAAAGGGCCTGGTGGTGTTGGCCTTGGATAAAGTCGTACAACTTTTCATCAAAATGGGTATAGGGTCGCTTGCAGCCCAAAACGCGTTAAATAACAACGTTTCCATATAAACTACTAAGCCATGTCCCTTCCCATATGGCTCAGATGTGGACCCCATTTTTGTGTATCTAATCACCACATAAAAACCACGCTTGACCACAACAATGATCCGCGGAACCCCAGAGGAGAAGATGTTACAGTTACAATATAAAAACGTTTATGCAGTTGCTGAAGATATGGTGGGATATGTGGCCTCATTAGTAAGAGTGGCCAAGTATCCCCTCCATTATTTAATGCAAAAACGTATCTGGGGGAATGTTAGACCCTGAAGAAGAGTTTGGTGGTGAAGTGTTGGCTTTTTCTACTATAAATAAAGATCATTAGGGTTATTTTTTATTGACTGCTACCCTTTAATCCCCTTTAGGGAGAATCAGCACTACTATTTTTGTGGATACTGGAGCCTCTGAGAATTTTATGGACCAAGACCTAGCTGATTACCTTGAGCTGAGTTACTTGCCAGGTGGTATGGTTAGAGGAGGGGCTTCTCAAGGTATTCCCACGCTGAAAATCATGGGGTTAGTGGACTATCAAGTTGGCACATCATTTGTCTGATCACTTCCAAGCTATCAAAAACCTCTTGTACCCCATCATTTTGGGTGTAGAGTGGTGGTGTAAGTTTGACGTCAGGACTAATTTGAAAGAAAACACTCTATCATTATCTTCATTGAACGGTCACAAGTTGATTATTCCTTTGTCAGAGGATAACGCACAGGGAAAATTGCTTTATTGTCCCAAAGTTCACACTATTCATCTTTTCACTTTGCTGAAGCCCTCAGTGGATGTTCCCCTACCTTCCTGTTTGGAGGGGTTGGAATCTTCTTTTGATGCAACTTTGGCCAATGCACTACCAGATCATTCAGAGTTTAATTGCAATTTCAAGCTCAATGTTGATTTGGTGCATATATATTTCCCAATTTATCTATTGATGGTACAGGAGGAAGCGGCCTTAGATGTGTGGGTTAATGAGCAGTTAGTCAAAGGTGCTATTTTTCAGCGAACCTCTCCTGTATGTACACAATTCTTTTTGTTGAGAAGGCTGATGGTACCTTACGCCCATGCGTAGATTATGGGAATCTTAACAACTTCACTGTACCAGACTTACATACCATCCCCCTGGACTCACATATTGCACGCTATGTGGAGAAGGCGAGAGTCTTCCCCAAACTGCATGTTTAAACGCGTTCAATCAGATTCATATCAGAAGGGCCGGGAGTGGTTGACTGCAATCTGTACCAGAAAAGGGATCTTCCAATTTCGGGTTATGCCCTTTGGGCTTAAAAATGCCCCTGCTATCTTTCACCGCCGTATTGATGCAGCTTAGGGGACCTGCTGGAGGTATGCGCGGTAGCTTACATGGATGATATTTAGGTATTTTCCCCTGACAATGAGTCTCATGCAGTACACTTTTGGCAGATGGTGGAGCATCTGAGGGCTGCCAAACTTACGCTGAAAATCAGTAAGTGTGAAATCTTTAAGTCCCAGTTCACCTTTCTAAGATACGTCGTGTTTGATCAAGGGCACATGATAACTCCAAACAAGGAGAAAACGATTCATGAGTGGCTCACTCTTACTTTGGTTAAGTAATTGAGGAGCTCTTTGGGGGAAGTGTACATTCCATAAGAAGTTCACACCAAACCTTTCTGAAGTTGCAGCGCTTTTGTAAAAGGCAAGTGGGGCAAAAGTACTTCAGTGGTCCCCTGCTTTGGGTGATGCCTTCCAAGCAGTAAAGTGTATGTTGCTGTCCACTTCTAACTTTGCCATGTCGGCCCCAATAAAGAGTTTATTGTTGCTTCAGATGCCTCCAAATTCGCCATAGCGGTGGCCTTATTACAAGTAGGTGAAGATGGAATAGAGCATCCGGTGTGATATTTTTCTAGAAAGATGTCTCTACCAGAGTTAAACTACGCCATATATGATAAAGAGCTATTAGCAGTGGTTGAGGCGCTGACCTATTGGCGTCATCACTTGCATGGCTCATCTCAACCCTTCCACATACATACCAATCACCGTGCCTTGCTGTACTACCGTGCACTTCATGTCTTACCCCATGACAAACCCACTAGCATGAGACCCTTGACCAATTTGCGTTTTCTTATGAGTTCACAAAGAGCAATGTGAATAGATTGGCGGATGCTTTGAGCCGCAACCCTGCACTAGCTCCCAATCCTAAGGAGGTGGAGGTGCATAATCTCATTTAATGATTCCACCGGGTAAGATCAGGTCTCAACTTTCATTTCCATTGGCCAATAGGCCAGCGCTCCCTTCTCTAGAAAATGAGGAGGAATATGGTATGTTCAGAAAGGTAGTCCTTTCTCAGCCTTTGTCAGCCAAATATACTATGGTCCTTGCAAAGAGCGCATTGAATCAGGAGGATCTTACCAGAGGTTATTACGTAAAGGATGAGATGGTGTGGTTTCAGGGGCACCTATGGGTTCCTGATGGACCACTACACCTGGAAATCATTCAGGACAACCATGAAGGAATTACCGTTGGTCATCCTGGGAAGGCGAAGACCCTTGAGCTTATCCACAGCACTTATAATTGGAAGGGATTAGCCGCTCAGGTAGGCAGGAATTGTAAAGAATGGTTAGTCTGCAACCAAATGAAACTGAATCGCCAGCCTTTAGCTAGGTTGTTGGTACCAGTTCAAAAGGCTGATGATCCTTGGACTTCCCTATCGGTTGATTTTTTTGTAGAATTTTCTGTATCTGATGGCTATGATGCCATCATGGTGGTGGTGAATCATTTACGAAGTTCGCCCAATTTATCCCTTGCATAACCACAGTCACCGCAGCTGATATGGCTAGGCTTTTTGTTACTAATGTGTTTTCTCTTCACGGGGTCTTTCAGAAACAATTAGCAATTGGGGACTTCAGTTTACATTTGTCTTTTGGGAAGAGTTATGTAAGACTCTGCAAATCCAGACATGCCATTCACTGCCTATCACCCCCAATCAGATGGGCAGACGGAACGAGTGAACCAGTGCCTCAAACAGTTCTTGCAGTGTTACACCACCGCAGATCATTCAGATTGGGTTTCCCATCTCCTCATGGCCCAATTCAGTTATAACAACGCACAACATGCATCAATCAGTTGTTCCCCCTTCTTCGCCAACTATGGCTTCAATCCCGCCTTCAACATGGAGCCCAGTTGTGGATCCAAGGTGGAAGCGGTGGTGGACTTTGCAAAAATGATTAAGAAAGTACACCAAGGGGTGAGCACAAATTTAGATGCGGCCATGCAGGCTTACAAGTAGAATGCTGATGGTAAGAGACGAGTTGGACCTGCGTACAAGGAAGGAGATCCTTGATGCTGGATGCTAAAAAACATCTCAATCAAGCAACCATACAAAAAACTGGACCAAAGTGGATAGGGACATACCGCTTTGTCAAAAAGGTAGGTCACGCCTCGTACCAGTTGGATCTCCCCCCTCTCATTTTAAATATTTTCAATATTCCATGAAAGCAAGCTCACGTTGTTTTAAGACCCCCTCCAGAGACTCTTGAGGCTTATCTTGTGGATGGGGCGCCATAGTGGGAAGTGGAAGAGATATAGCCTCCCGTCAGGTAAGGAGGAGACTTGAGTATCTTGTATCCTGGAAGGGATTTGATGCAGCGGAGAACATTTGGTCCTAGCGCATGATTGCGCTTATGCCCAAGATCTAATTGTAGCATTCCACGTGCATTTCCCTGAGATTGTAGGATCAAAGCTTAACCAAGTCGTTCCTGCCATGGTGTTGGCCCCATCACACAAAAAATTTTCCATGGAAAATGCCCCTGGAGGGGTGGAGCCCAAAAAAAGGAGAGGGAATGTCATGTTTACATGACATTATTGAGGGCACCAACAGCAGGGACTAGGCTGGGAGGCAGGAAGTACAAAAGTTTAAATTGTGGGAGCTTACTGACCTTAAGCACACCTTGGATCAACGCTGGGTACAGGCTAGATACGCCCAGGTTGGTACAAGTGAGGTACCTAAAGCCCAGCCCCCTGTTTTGGCTCTAGCACTAAAACAAACTAGCTCTGAAATAAACAATGACAGCTCAATTTGGTTAATCAGGAAATGGGAGTTTGAAACCTGTTCCATTTACAAAATTGCAAGCTCAGGTCAGGTTCAAATTCAGTCAATCACTTTTGTAAGGTCAATTTTAAGGTATGTGACCCTTTCAGATGGAAGCGTGCGCCTATTGGTGCACCAAGGCTTGGTACCAATTTTGTCAATCCAAAATTCCCCCAAGTTGGCTTAAGTATCTTTGCTCGATACCAACGTTTCTTATTGGTCATCTTTCCCAATAAACCTCATAGTCATTTTGCGTTTTTTATATATGTTGACTTGGGCGCACTTGTGCGCAGACCTCTTTGAGAAGGTCTTGCGACGTGTTAGCTGATTTATTTTATTCAAAATTATCACATCCTTATGTACACCGCTGCGCCTACCAGGTTCCCTCCAAACCTGGTCACCAGTGCACTCTACCACTGTGCCAAACTCGGTTATGAACAGCCCTAAGGGCCACAGCTAAGTTCTGAAGATGGTTCAAGTTATTATTACTTTCACAGTGCTCAACACCCTCGCCCTATGTCTTCTTAGCTCCAGCTCCATCTGCTGGGCTATTTTTTTATGTTCACTCTGACGACGAGTTCCCTTGCTTTGGTACAGTGATTTGTGCACCGCCAAGCTGGGAAATGGAGAGTAAAAGATACTCTCCTGACACTTCTGGAAAATGGTTTCAATATTTACCTTCAAACTACTCTTATTAATACATTGGACTTGTAATTGTCCGACATTGCCCCTTAACAGTGTTAAGGGGTGAATAAAGATGCAAGAACAGGTCATGGACCCAGTTGAAGGTGACTCCAGAACTAAGGAATTTGATAGGGTACTCATCCCCTCGCTTATATGTGACTACAAATGGGCCTTCCCAGATAGAACTGAGCTTCTCACTTCTAGGAGTGATTTTGTTGTGGTAATATAGTACCAAGTCAGATACTTGGAAGGAAGGAAGGAAGAGAGGGCCCGGAGCTCATTAGAAGCTTGGCCTTCTTTGGTGACAGTCTTTGCCAAATTAGTCATGGCTTCTGGTTGTAGTTGGATGATGTTTTGAGCCAACTTTTTCATGGTTTGCCCAGGGTCATTCCTGTCAGAGAAATATCCTTGGATAATATAGCCGGCACCCCAGGTTCTCGCCCATACAGTACCTAAAAGGAGATACTTTGAGAATGCAATGGTAGCTAATCTAGTAGGCCATGAGGGCACTGGGTAAGTAACAATCAGTGGAGAGGTTCTGAATTGGCCAATTACGAAGTATTGAGACCAGGGTTCCGTTATCTTTTTCTACAGCGCCATTGTTGGATGGATTATAGGGGGCTGAGAAAATCTGTTGCATTACCATGGAAGTGGCAAGGAGCTTTACACTCTAAAAGTAAAATTTTCACTGTCACATAGGAGGACCTTGGGGCACCCATGCCAGGTGAAGATTAACTGGTGTAAAAAGGTGGCCGTGGCTTTTTCAGTCTGAGCAGGGAGAGCAACAGCTTCAACCGATTTAGTGAAATGATCAGTTCCAACTAAAATATAATGTTTGCCACTGGTATTCTGATTAGAGGACCTACTACATCTAAGCATATAGTGTGGAAGGGTCGTTGGTGCGTAGTTGGTTGATCTTAATACCGGTTCTTGTAGCTAGATTGCTTTTTTCAGGTCAGACAGGCATTCAGGACTTCAACTATGGTCTCCATGATGCCTTCACAGCAATATTGCTCTTTTACCCACTCATGGGTTTTGCAGACTCCACCATGGCCCATGATAGTGTGGGACTCTAGGATCATCAGTAATTTTTCTGATGGACGTAGATAAGGCTACCAGTTTACTCCTACTCTCTTATACAACTTCCCACACTCCACCTTGGTGTTTCAGGAGCGCTGAGCTAGAATTTTCTAGACATGTTCATCTTCATCAGCCCATGCGTCAGGAGTCATGAGAAGATCACGTAACCTCTCAGCTTCACTGTTGTCCAAATGAAGAATGGGCAGCCACGTTAACCCATCTACATATCTGTAGCACATTCCCGCCTGGTGCTTAATAGTCTATCATAATGCTGAAGCTCCAGACCCAGCGAGCCAACCGTCCCATGGGGTCCTTTATATTCTGCAACCACTTTAATGAGGCGTGGTCTGTGATCACTTTGAAGGGAGTCCTATATAGGAATATAATTAGTGTTTTACAGTGATCAGGACCACCAGGCACTCCTTCTCAGTGACTCTGTAGTTGCGCTCAGCTTTTGACAGCATTTTGCTAAAGTAGGACATGGTATGATCGACCCATGCTCATTTAATTGAGCTAGAATAGCTCCAACAGCGTAATCAGAGGCATCCGTGAACAACTTGAAAGTCTTTCCATAGTCAGGGTGAGGAGTATCAGTATTTTTTACAAAAACTCCTTCATGGTTTTAAATGCGGCCTTTTGTATAGCACCCCAATGAAAGGGGTGTTCTTAGCCAGGAGGCGGACAAGGAGCTCGCTGAGTTGGGCGAACTTGGGGATGAATTGATGGTAATACCCCAAGATGCCCAAGAACACCTGGATATTGTGAAGAGTTTTGGGCATTATCATCTTAGATATTGCTTTGACCTTATCCTGTAGAGGTTGAATCCTAGCTTGGGGGATGTCATGCCCAAGAAAATCCAGCTTCTTCTGGAAAAAGTACACTTGGAGGGATTTAGTTTAATGTTAGATGCCCGCAATCATTAAAACACCTCCTTTAGGTGCGTGAGATGCTCGTTGAACATCTTGGAGAAAGCTGTGATTTCATTGAGTTAGACAATCACACAGCTCAAGGTCCTGAATAATGTAATCCATCGCCTTCTAAAAAGCGGCAAGTGCATTACAAAACTCCTGAGGTAGACAAGTGGGTTGGAAAAAACCCTTTCAGCAATAAAGGCGCATTTCTCCTGATCCTGTGGAGAAAGGTCCATCTTCCAGTACCCGCTAGCCAAGTCCGTGGCGTAGAAGAATTTAGATCCAGAGAGTTGGGCTGGAGTGTCATCAATGCAGGGGATAGAATAACTATCCTTCTTGCTGAAAATGTTCAGTTTATGGTAGTCCATCACTACCTGATGACCTCCATTTTTATTTTTTATCAATAGGAGAGGAGATGACCAAAGGCTTTTGGAAGACACTAGCAACCCAGCGTCCAGCAGCTGTTTGAGCTCCATCCGCATCTTTAGCTCCTCAACTTTTGATTTTTGGTAGGGTTTGGGTGAATGGTTTGAGCCTCCCCCAACGTCATTTATATGAGTCCAACCCTTCATGTGCCCATAGTAAGTGTCAGATTTGGAGAAAATGTCGCTGTAGGCCTCGAGCAGGGTGTGGACTTTATCCAGTTCAGCTGAGGTTAGTTGATCGGAAATATAAATTGAAGATAGGGTACATTAAGACTGGTTGGCGGGTATACCCATACTCACCATCGACACAATAAGTGAACTTGCTTTATTTCATCAAGTGGAATCAGCATGCCTCTTCCGATATCCTGATGCTTTTTTACAACCATATCCTTATTGGTATGATTCCCTAGCAGGAGGTTGATAGGTCGTTGATAGGCGGGGTTTAGCACGCCTGGAAAAGCTCTGGGTTTAAAGGATTAACTTCATCAATGCTTATTAGGTGCAGAAGGAAGTTGTGTGGTATTTGCAAGGTAATCTTCATGTCAACTACCCTTTGTTCAGTGGCCTTTGTAACCACCTCTTTATAAGCAAAGAAAGGGATTCCTCCAGGGCGTTCACTAATCGAGGCAACATTTTTATATGTTAGCCTGTCGCGGTGTAGTGTAAGGATAAGGCGGAAGAGGGTACTTAACTGTGCAAGCATAATCCTTTTTATTAAGCTCTTCATTGGTCAAAATCAGTGGAGCCTCATAGTTTAGCAGGAGAGAGAACACTACTTTAAGTAATAATCTCTTTATATTCAAGCATGAACTAGGTACCAATGAGTAGACCATAGATATTATTAGCCAGAGCCACCGCTGGAGCTGACAAGATGAGCTTCCAAAAACGGTTTGGCAGAGAAGAGTATGCACCCCATGGCGCAGGTGTTTTTTGGGCCTGCAGTTCCAAATTCTTTATTATAGTTAAGGTCAGGGGCCAAATATAATTTTTTTAATGAGTTTTAGTAACACAACGTTCACTGGGTACCCGGTGTTGAGGATAGCCCTAACCTGAACTCCATTGATGATGACCTCCAAATTGGTTAATGTTCCAACCAAGTTGGAGGAAAGAGCAAAGACCTCCTTTAGACAGAGAGTAGAGGCGAGTCTTTTGGAAGTCTCAGGGTATTTTTTCTGGATAGATTGCAGGGTATGAACACAATGGTTAGGTCAAATCAAGTGGCAATGAGTGATAAGGGTCACTGGCAGTGTCAATGACCTCAAAACCCCTCAACACTTGGTGGAGATAGTTTGGCAGGGGATCCTAGCCAGATCCACTCTATCATAATTCAACCTATTGGGTATCTTTACTTCACCCGGGGCTCCCAAGACATAATGACTGAGAACTTCGCAACCCCCTTCAGATTCATTTTCAGATGGATTCTCAATGCATGTCAAATATTCCATCAATTGGGAGGTAAGGTCAGGGCTTCCTTTGTTGCAGGGAAGGTCCTGGGGGCGCTCTATTTCCTGTGTGACTTTTTAAGTAGATGCTGTAATTGTTACAGCTCTACAGAGCATTTGATTTAGGGGTTTTTGACTGCCCCAAGGCTACAGGTTTTGAGCTAAAGATGGCCGGAGGAGATTTTGAGGTGGATAGAAATATTTTCTTGGCAGGACGTGACAATTGATGCACTTTAGAAGGCCGCTCTGACAAAGGAGGAGATCAGGGAAAAGTGATAGCTAACTTCACTGGATGCACTTTAGGAGCTGGAGATGGAGGGGGCGTTGCCCATCACTGCTAGTATCCTCTGCCTATCTTCACATGGGGGAGGAGCATCTTGTTGCGGCAACTCCACTGGAGAAGATTTTCAAAGGGAGATAGCCATAGAAGAGGCTGTAGGGGTTATAGTGGATTCTCGCCTCACAGCTCCTGGTGTAGTATCAATTTCATAACAGTCGGCCACTGCTAACAAGGCCTCCATGATATCCATATATTTTGGAAGGAGCGCTTGATGGCAGAGATATGCATCCCCAAAGAGGGATGAGATGCCAATACATCCAAAACAGAAGAAATAACATCGTCAAGAGGGAACATTTAAGAAAACAACAGAGGTTGAGCTAAACTATAGATTAACCAAAAAAGAGGTGATTGCTTCTCCCTCTTTCAGACTAAGGCACATAAAGGCCCGTTTTTGTCTTTGTAAGCTCTGTGGGGATTTAAACTCCTCGATGAGCGCTTTCTTTACTTTAACCCAAGTTTTAAGGGTGTCCATATATAAGGTACCATCACCTCTTGGGTAAAGCGGCTGGGGCAAGGGAGGATGCGCTTTACTTTTTGAGAATCGGTTTTCCTTCCATAACATCCTCATACACAAAGAGGAATGAGTCAATGCTACCCTCACCTGGGATAAATTTGTCTCAGAAAGGGGTTTGGATATAACTAGGACAGCCTCATGAGAGGCTTGGCGTAAGCGCTGTTTAAGAGTCTTAAGTTGAGACATTGCGCTGGCTAACTTCTGGGCAAAAGCATCTAAATGGGTGTCAGAGGCAGCGGGGAGGTTGTGAGGGTTAATTACCCCAACACCCTCCATTTTTGATAAATTTTTGTGGTGTATTACCCCTATAGTGAGCACCACTTGTTGGAATTCAGGCTTTTTGTTAGCTCGCTAGTGCGTTTTCACACCAGAATGATAACATTGATTTGCAGGAGAATTAATTCTTTAACTACAGGATAAATATATTATAGGGGGTTAATTGACCACTTATAGTTAAAATAATGGTATACATGTTTAAATTTAAATTTATTGCGGGGAAGGCCGACCATGGGATGGACACTTCCGAATATGACTCAGGACAGATAAACTTAGTACTAAGGGAGGCACCCCAGAGAAGCGATGCTATCTCTTGTTGCCAGCGGGAACGCCACTTATGGGAGGGGGAGGGAACGTGTGAAGGGGCCGTAGCCACTATTGAGCACGTGTGGAAGAAGGGGTCTGATTTGATGAACCAGACTGGGAACCAGGAGGAGACCAGCTGTTGGCGACGCGGTGGAAGGTATCCAAACATCCATGCTTGAAAGTGGTCCACCAAATGAGACCAGAAACTTTGGACAGTTTCTGGGAGGGTGGGGGTGGAGCCTGCGATGGCATCTAAGACAATTGTGTGGATGGTCCACATGGCGACTGCAACCGCCAGAGCACGGAGGGAGGGTGGAAGGGAGGAGGCCATTGATAGCAAACATATCTCTTGACAGACTGAAGGGATGCGTTTGATCCTGGCTCAGCAGACGTTGAACTTCGCGCCATATCGCTTTAGAGGTGGGGCACTTCTCCAGGCGGTGGAACAGCGTTCCATACTGGCCGCACATGACACAGGATGAGTGTAAAGCGTTAGAGCGCTCAGATGTATGATACACCCGCCTCAGGCAGCACCACACATGGGAGCGGACTTGAGGCTGCAACAGAGGGTGATGTACATATTTCCAGATTGTGTTTTAGGTCTCAATGGAATAAGGGATGTCCATCATGTCCAGGTAGTCCACCCTGGATAGGACATGGGGCCGAATGAGGATCACGCCATCATGGATGGGTAGCCCCTGTACCTCTTGTGTGAACTGAGGAGAGGGGCGGCCTCTTTGGGTTGTATGTCCGCTAATATGAATTCTCCACTCTGCGCTCCGCATGGAGAGTAGGATTCGTTTGTAGTGGGTTTTTGTCCCGTGAGGACCTGTGGCCAATGTGTGTGATGCGAGGTATTTCATCAGGGAGTGGGGGTTTGATGGATTGTTGAGGCCCAAGGCTTGGGAGAAGTTGGAGCGGGCTGCACGGGACCAGTGTTGGGATGGGAGTGTGGGAGCAGTGACGGCCGCGATCCAGGTGCCCAGATCTTGGCAGCATGGGCTTTGAAGTCAAGCAGGCCCATGCCACCATGATGATGAGGGCCAAACATGACCTCTAGCCGCACTGGTGGAGGGCGGCCTGACCAAAGCCATCCTTGCAGCAAGGCATACAAGGATTTGAAGAAGCTTGGGGAGAAGGGGATGGCGTGGGCTCCGAACCAGACTTTGGATAGGAACATAGAGTTGGCTAAAACAACCCTGCCAGTAAGGAAAGTAGGGTGGGCTCTGAGAGAGGCGATTCGCTTCGTCACGTTGTCCAGAATACAGCACTCCATTACTGCTGACGCGTATCCGCCTGCCTCCATCCACACGCCCAGATGGCGCATCGGTCCTATGGTAGGGCGTGGCACGAAGGGGAGCACCAGTGGAGCGGTGTGTGTTGAGTTAGTAAGGCGTGGACGTGGGCGAGCAGATGGGCCGGGTTGGGAGCTAATTGCTGGGGCCCAGCAGTTCTGAAACCGACCAAGGAGGATGATTTCAGTTTTGGAGGCGTTCAGTGCCGCGTTGCTTACCCAGGAATATTCCTGGATGAGAGCTTCAAGCGCGCGTGCATCTTGATTATTTGACACCCCAACCACACAATCATCTGCGAACGCCAATATTTTGACTGGGGCTTAGCCTGGCACATGGACCCCAGTGAGTTGGGCATTCACATTTCGCAGTAGTGGGTCAAGGCTGAAGTTGTATAAGAGTGGGCTGAGGGGGTCCCCTTGTCGCAAGCCCCTTTGAGGGGCGGACTACTTCCGTTAGGAAGCCAGGGCCACGCACTGTCATTGTTGCAGATTCCGTGAGCAGCATCACCCAGTTGATGAAGCGAGGGGGTAGGCGGAATTGATGGAGGCAGGCCCTTAGGTATTCCCAGTTTACTCTATCATATGCCTTTTGTTGGTCCAAGAATACAAGTGCCTCAGAGGCTGTGGACTGACATACATTAGCCACAGAGTGCACGTTATCAATAATGGTATACATGTTAATGTAAAAGAATATAACCTCATATAATTTTATTGGCCACCCTGGGGGGTTATGAAGCAAACCCTATTAATATCTTAGTGCTTAGTATTTAAAATGCATTAAAACTCAAAGTGAGTCAGACAGGGAATTTGATATATGATCTGGATGCGTCTAAATTTCGTAATAAGAGCTTCCAATTTATCAGAGCTCTTGAGAACTGCCTCACTTGGACAGTATGGCCAATGGAGGTGTTGGCAGTTAGGATAAATCTGTGAGGTAAGGTTTTAATATATTTTACACAATCATTGGGCTGGAAAATATTTGCACCTTTCTGGGCCCCCTCCAACCCTATAAAAGTGACCAGTCTCTGCGGTGTAGGTTGTACTAAATTAGCTCTAAGATGGGGAGGGACCTCATAATTTCGCTCCATGATTCTGCTGACTATTTGGCACAATCCAACTGCCCAAACCCGTGCTATTTGGCCAAGAAGTATTAATAGAAGTGTTACCCCAATTTGAGGGGTTCCACCAGGAATTGACCTAGGTCTTTTGGCTGATTTTTAATATTTACCCCCAAACCACTCTTGTTAATACATCAGACTTGTAATTGTCCAACAGAGATTGATAAAACTTCAGTAAATGACATACTAGTGTTTACATAATTAAAAAATTTTATTGACTTCAAAGATTAACTTTATGAATGCTTTAGATATATATTCCATCCAGCTTTCTGGACTTACCTAAGCTCACTTACTTTTCTAACGCAGTACTAATCTTCTTCTGAGATTCTGTAATTGTGCTGTTAATATGATTTAGAAAGGTAGTGGAATTATTTGAGTCTCATTGAAAATACGATTTTTGCAATTAATTGACTCAATATCATCACATCTAAGGTGAGTTAAATGATATATTGAACCAATTTGTTGCAATTATGATTCAGTATGCAATTAATCGATCTAACTTCAACATATATTTTCCTGATCTGGTGAACAATATCTAAAATCTCAGTAATCCTATTCATGTTAGGCTTTACCCTGACAAGGACTAGCTCAGGTTGAAACTGGGTCCGCCATGAGTAGTCCTGAAGCACCAGTAAGACTCAACAAAGCTGGCTGAGAGGATCTTGTGGATGAAGAGGAGTTGTTAGAACCCATCATGGGGTTGCTACAGGTTGAATGGCGAGGAGACATTAGGAACCCGTCCTGGGGGTTTTAAAGGTTGACCAGTTTATTTTTGGTGATGTTCAACATAATTATGGTGCGGAATGATGCCACTGGAACCACACTTGTGAGAGGAGGCAGCAAGTAAGAAATGAGTAAGAGAGGCTGCACTGCAAAGAGGGGCATGAGAGCGTTGAATGAAGGACATAATGAGCTCCAAGAAGTTGTACTGAAAACCCTGGCTGAGGTGACATCCTTTCCCCATCTTCTTATCTTTTTCTGGGTAATCTAGTTAAGCGGGGTATATTGGGATTTTGATATTCCCATACTACACATCCAAATAGATTACATATAGCTGTTTTGCCCACTAGGTAATTGTATCCTCTAGTGAATTTGAAGGTTTGTTTTAATGATAACTATTGTTAGGCGATTATCCTGAACGAATAAATACTTATCTGATGGGTGTTGGTCCGCCGGATTGGTCATGTTTCATTGGTGATGAGTGCCAAAAATGTATTTTATTTATTATTTGATTGCCAATTAGCTAAATAGTAAAATAATCATAGTAGTTGATCAGGTTTTGTCAATGATCAACTTGAAGTTCTATTTTTAGTTGCTGAATCCTTGACACCACTTATGAAAGTAACTCACAGTTTAACCCTTTAGGTTTTGTGGTCTGTGGTTGATAAGCAAAGGTCCCATTACCTAAGAAGACTGCTAGCCCAAGAAGGTACTCCACTGAGGTTGATTGAAGATTGTGGGGACACCTTTTTAATCAATCATAAAGAGTAACGACTCTAATTAAGTGGTGCAATCCAACTAGTTTAGTGAGCTTGGTCCTCATGGGTGCGTCCTCAGAGGTCTAATCCATCAGCAACAGCTGCCGATTATTGGTGAGTCTAGCAGATGATCTGGTCGCCAGATTCTCTTTAAACTCCCTGAATTTTGAGTAAATAGAATAAACTTAAGATAGCGTAATTAATTATATATTCTTAAACTTTTATACATTAGTTGTATTGTTAGCTCTTAATACAATAATTTAAGGATTGGATTTCCTTCACGTTGCAGTGTATTGGCTATCAAGACTTCCGCCCAGCTCTGCATGAAGATAATAGGGAAGAGTTCTTACCAGTTTAAGGTATAACTTTAATTGTTGGAAGGCCAAGCACCGGTTTAGCGTTGGACTTAACATTTAATATGGTTTTTAAAAAACTCAACTGAATTAAAAGAGTTATACTATTACTATCAATCAATATTTACTCAATTTAATAATCCAATTAATGCGGTTGTTAAGAACTTGTGCAGTTAAATGGAGAACCAAAGCAATAATCACACCAGAAGAATTATTTGGTACTCAAATATCAAAGTACAGGCGCTCAAAAGTTAACATCTGGAATCATGAAGATTTTGGAATTTCGTTTTGCCAGAATTGGATGTTGTAGTGTGCCCTTATTTAATGCAATTTTTATCTAATCCCCAAGCCCCATCACTTAAAAAAGCTCCCTCAAATACTGTTGTTAATCAATTTTTTATCCTTTTACTTTAATAAATAAATCTTGTGTGCAGTAATTTTAAAATTTATTATTTGAGCCATCTGTTAGCCAAACTCTTGTCTGGTGCCATGTCTCTTGGTCTACGTAAAAACTGTGTCATGGTGGCCATAATTGCTACCCAGTTACCCTCCTTACACAAATGGATATTGGTATGACAGTCACCTGGGGTTGACACCCATTCAAAAAGCCTTGTGGCACAATGATGTGCCCTTGTGTTGGGATTTTTTCCCATATTCCCAGCCTGCTAGATTACCTGGTATCACTAGGGGAAAATTCCCTAAGGCGAAGTGAATTGGAAATTGGTTGGCTCAAGTTTTGGTGTAGCTACATTTGGGGGATTTTGAGATGTTCTCCTGGTTGTATCCGTTGGGGATCAGTCTGGACAAACACTTAAGTGCTCATTGGGCAGAGTTGCCAACGAAATAGGGGCATCTGATAGTGATTAACTATCAGGTGTACCAATTAGGATAGGTTGGGTTTCATCACTGACTGATTGGGAATGAATAGAAAGTTGCAAGGCGAGTGATGCCGCCTGCAACTAGTGAGTTAATCAGTTGGTGAGTGACCTGCCATAATGGGTAATAAGTCCCATTACCTAAGAAGGTCGCTAGCCAAATATGGTTGGTTCGCTTGGATTGAGAGGAAAACGTTAGGGACACGTTTTCCAACTCTTTCCGTTTGAGGTCTCAAGGATGTCCAACAATGGAATCCTAGCCAGGATGGGGAAGACCACCGCTGCTGAGATGAGGATGGGTGATTCAATGACAATGGCTGCCATTTCATCAAAGATGTGTCAACTGAGGGTTAGACAGCTGAATTCCCCACTATATAATTCCCTAGGATTTACTATAATAAAAAACATCATTTAGTAAAACATTATCTACAACAGTATTTACAAGTAAATACATTATCAATTTGGTGTTTAGTCATATAAGCTTCTATTGTGTTGTTCTATCTCAAGGATATTATTGCAGAGGGCAATAATTTAAAGACTCTCAGAGAGAAGAGTAAAGATCTGATCAGGGGTCTAGAGAAGAAGGAACCACAATCAGGGATAGCTGCTGACTGTGTGTTGGGCTGAGAGAGACTATCACTGGGGTATCTTAGTGAAGATCGGGTTGATAAGAGCATAGGAAACAAATCCCCTATGAGTATGACTTCATGTGTATTTAATTGGGAATACTGGCCAAGTGTTGAGCCTTAATATAATTTATACTCAACTATGGATAATAGTCTCCATACTATTATTATTAAATAATTCATTCTATACAACGCAATGCAGTGCACTAGGAAATTGAACCTGTGCAGTAAAAAGGTCACTGGGCTGCTTGCCAATAACAACCAAAAAGTAAATTTTTACAAGTTGGTGCTCACTACAGGGGTAGTTGAGTGAAGAATCTATGATATTTTCGTACAAAGAAGATTTATGCAAAGTGTGGACCAAGATAGCCACTGTAAACTAGAATGCCTTAAACTCAGCAGACCATCAGGAGTTTATGGCCTTGGAAGAACAAGTCGCCAGGGTGGAGGAAGGAGTAGAGAATGTAGCCAGCTTTAGGAACAAGTTACTCGGCAAAGTAAACTAGTTGAAGAAGAAAGAAGGGGACCTCGTTTGAGAGGTCCTTTACCTGAAAATAGAGCAAGAAGCGTATCACATTCATATAAGAAATTTTGGTGTGGATATCAAAAGATTAATCAAACAAGTGGAGGAACTTAAAGCTTAAAGATGTGCTTGTGAGCCCAATATATCAA
>JAKSZP010010966.1:0-74425 GCA_022478985.1 Massospora cicadina | reverse complement strand
AATTATCAAGCGAGCATTCCCAGCACTTCACAATTGGTGCTCACTCAAAATTGGTGACACTCTCCAAAATGGATTCACATAACCAATTTATGGAAGATTCAGCTATACAAGAAAGCGACAATGAGAAGGAAACTAGAGACAAGGAAATCTTGGACTATTATAATATTGGCCTCCAAGGCTCTGAAGCGGGTACCTCCTACTCCATGGATCTTATCACAGTGGGGGAGATCATGCAGATACAACAATCCCAATTGATCTTACATCTGCAAGCATAAAATCTATGCTGGAAACCATATATCAGGGTTTTAGAATCAGTACTTCATATATTGATCCCTCCTTTGGCCTGATCTACTACCTCAAGAATCAAAAGCTCAAGAAGGAAATATACATGAAGTATTGCAATGCAACTATGGCATCTCTTAAACTTTTCTTTCTCATTGCAAACACTTTTGCAACCCATTCAATTCAAGACTAAATCTAGTTTGATAATCTCATAGAGGAGATTAGTCTGCGCCCATGTCTGGGGCAGTTGGGCAAGCAAGGCAAGAGGAGCAGGCGGAAGGCCCGCAGCCTCTAACGTTTGAAAGCGCCCCAGAGAATCTGGCGGAATAAAAAAAAATCTCAAAAAACTGGCAGTCACAATTTCCCCGGAGATACTCATGTGGCAAGCACAATGCAACCAGTATATTAACACGCCACACTCTCAGCCACTTTTGTTGGTGGAATTCAGAGTCCGTGTATATCTGGACATCCAAAAAACAGCCTTATGGGAAAAATTTTGTGAAGATGTACACAAAGTTTTCCCAACCGCGGTGTACGTTGCACCTCACTCCATGTCACATGGTTGGCTGGACCTGGGTTTCAAAAGCAAAATAGCAGCAGATGAGGCTGCAGTGGTGTGCATAGTGGTTGACCTCCCCAAAGGGCAACAGGTCATGGAAACCAAATGCACCAGATAACAAAAAAAACCAAATTTTCCTCACGTTTGACTTTTTGCCTATTACGGTAAAACGTGATATTTTGGAGCAACACCCAAAAGATGGTCTCGCCATATATGGCAAAATACAATCTTATGAAATGCAATGTTTCATGCTGATGCCACACCTGTGCACCAGCAAAGCCATTGCAGTTCTGACCCCAACTGAGGAGATCACAAAGGACCTAACCCAGATCCCACACTCCACTTTTATTGATATCACAGGGCACACCACCCACCCATTCCAGGTAACCGTGGACAGCGCGCCCCCCATTTGCACCCACTGTGATGCGTTCAGCCATAATGCGCATGCATGCCCCATCAAGGAGGGTGTCACATTCCAAGAGCACCCCTCAGCAGCCATGGCCAGCGGAGAGGCGCACTACAAACCAACCGCAAGCACCAAGGAGGCTTTCCCATGGGGAGCACAAGGCTGCTACCTATTGGCAAAGCCCATCTCCCCGCAGGAGCAGAAGAAGGCCAAGCAGGCCTGTAGAGCCATGGCCAAGGAAGTGGCCAAGGCCACCACCACCATCCCACACTCACAACGCCAGGAGGACATGGAGACCTTCGCGGCAGAAGTGACTCAGGAATCCATCACCCAATCAGATTGGGAGGCCCATGCCGAGCAGGCCACTCAATCTGAGGATCCGATGGGAGATTCAATCTCACCCAATCGCTGCACCCAAGCTCCAGTCAAAACTGACTTGGGACCTATCCCAATTAAAAATTTTTTTTGCCCCGCTCAACGGTGTACCAAACTTATCCGCACCACAAAAAATTTGTCCGACGTTGGGAAAACAAAAAGTGAAGGCCAAAGCCAACGCAACTCTTTCCACAAAAATTAACAAAAACCCCAATAGTGTTGCTGCTAACACCTGCACTGCTGTGAAAGCCCGTGGGGACCTTGAAGAGGCTGGTGGGCCCAGGGGCCCACCCCCTTGCACCTAAGGTGCGATGAGGGAAACCTTCACTCTTAGGATGCTGAATATCGCCGGACTCAAGGCCTCCCCATCCTGGGCTAAGAAACTGAGTTTTTTACAACACAATTTACCCGTGGATATCCTGGCCATCCAGGAGTCCCACTGTCCACGAGGTTCCAAGGAAGCTTGGAAAACAATGCTCCTTCCATCCCTATCCTTTTGGTCAAGCACTGTGGGGTGCTAATTCAGAAAAATAATTTTTTCAAATTCACATCCTCAGAAACATTCCTAAACGGCCAAGTGCTCGTCGTCACCTTCTCATGGGCTGATGTTGTGCACACAATTGTCAACATTTACACCCCAAACGGTGCACATGAGCGTCAGGAATTTTTCTTGTCAGTCAAATCCCTCCCGTTACCCCCTGATTCTTTCCTAGTTGGTGACATGAACTGTTGGCTAACCTCACCAACGGACCAGTGGCCACCCTCACCTAACGCCCCACAAGGTCACATAGAACTACGCGTTCAAAAAGCCAACCTTGGATTAATGGATGCACTGCTGTGACATGCCCCACTGCTCAAAAACATGACGCATCCCCACATCCACAATGGCCAATTAAGGTCCATGACCTGCATCGACCTTATTCTAATGCTGGCAAAATTCCAACCCCACATCTCCCACTTCAAAACAATGAAAATGGAATTCTCTGACCACCGACTGGTCTCAATAACATACCACTTACCTGTCACAGTTGCAAAGGCCCCACATTGGTGCAAAATCTGCCCCCCTGAGCTCGCGTCGCCAGGATTTTTCATGTGGGTGGAAGAGGCAACTTTAGCAAAATCATTTGTTGCACCATTTTATGCGGACCCCATTTCCACATGGGCAACTTTCAAAGAGGATACCATCCGCCACTATCGCCATCTCTCCTCCAGATGCTCACGAGCCACATCGGTGGTTATCTCGCGCACTCTGGCAGAATTGGCCCACTTGGAGTCCAACATTCCAGCCACAGGATACAGCCCTGCATGGGGCCAGAAGTGGGCGGAGGCAGCTGCCCACCTCAACGCACTCAAAAGGCAACACAAACATCAGGTTTGTGTCCAATACAGGGCCACACGCATCACTAAAGGCGACAAGTGCACCGCATACTTCTTTAAAAAAATTTTCGCACCACGCCAGAGCGTGGCCTGCACACAGGTGCAAATATTGGATAATTCCATTGCGGACACACCGGCCAAAGTGGCAATCAAAATGCAAAAATATTACTCCGAGTTATACCAACCTGAACCAATTCAGCTGGCCAAAATGGTGGAATTTCTCGACTGAGCTCATATCTGCACCATTTTCTGATACCTGGAAATAATGAATTTAATTACTCCAAATGAATTATGGACAGCCATTCATGAGTGCGCCAAACTGAAAATGCCCAGGCCCAGATGGCATTCCATATGAGTTCTACAAAAATATTTTAAATATATATCCCCATTGCTGCTAGCCTCACTTAACCAAAGCCTGTTGGAAATGCGCCTCCTACCAGGAGGACATGAGGCCTTTACTGTCACACTCTTCAAGAAAAAGGGATAAGCTTGACTTAGCCAACTGGCGCCCCATTTCTCTAACAAACACAGACACCAAAATTTTAACAAAAATCATGGCTAACCGTTTAGGGACTGTAGCATCTGCCACCATCTCCCCAGAACAATTCAGTTTCATCCCCAGAAGGTCGATTTGGGATAACGTGCACTCTGTGGCTAATGTGTGTCAGTCCACAGCCTCTGGGGCACTTGTATTCTTGGACCAACAAAAGGCCTATGATAGAGTAAACTGGGAATACTTAAGGGCCTGCCTCCATCAATTCCGCCTACCCCCCACTTCATAAACTGGGTGATGCTGCTCACGGAATCTGTGACAATGGCAGTGCATGGCCCAGGCTTCCTAATGGAAGTAGTCCGCCCTCAAAGGGGCCTGCGACAAGGGGACCCCCTCAGCCCACTCTTATACAACTTCAGCCTTGACCCACTACTGCAAAATGTGAATGCCCAACTCACTGGGGTCCATGTGCCAGGCCAAACCCCAGTCAAGATAATGGCATTTGCAGATGATTGCATGGTGGGGGTGTCTAATAACAAAGATGCACGCGCGCTTGAAGCCCTCATCCAGGAATATTCCCAGGTAAGCAACGTGGCACTGAACGCCTCCAAAACCGAAATCATCCTCCTTGGTCAGTTTCAGAACTGCTGGGCCCCAGCAATTAGTTCCCAACCCAGCCAATCTTCTCGCCCACGTCCACGCCTTACTAACTCAACAAACACCATTCCACTGGTGCTCCCCTTCGTGCCACGTCCTACCATAGGACTGGTGCGCCATCTGGGCGTGTGGATGGAGGCAGGCGGATATGCGTCAGCAGTAATGGAATGCCATATACTGGACAACGTGACGAAGCGAATCGCCTCTCTCAGAGCCCACCCTACTACCCTCACTGGCAGGGTTGTCCTTGCCTACTCTATGCTCCTATCCAAAGTCTGGTTCGGAGCCCACGCCATCCCCTTCTCACCAAGCTTCTTCAAATCCCTGTATGCTTTGCTGCAAGGATGGCTTTGGTCAGGCCGCCCTCCACCAGTACAGCTAGAGGTCATGTTTGGCCCTCATCATCAAGGTGGCATGGGCCTGCTTGACTTCAAAGCCCATGCTGCCAAGATCCTGGGAACTTGGATTGCGGCTGTCACCGCTCCTACACTCCCATCCCAACACTGGTCCCGCGTGGCCCACTCCAACTTCTCCCGAGCCTTGGGCCTCAACAATCCATCAAACCCCCACTCCCTGATGAAATACCTTGCATCACACACATCGGCCACAGGTCCTCACGGGACAAAAACCCACTACAAACGAATCCTACTCTCCATGCAAAGCGCAGAGTGGAGAATTCATATTAGCGGACATACAACCTGAAGAGGCCGCCCCTCTCCTCAGTTCACACAAGAGGTACAGGGGCTACCCATCCATGATGGCGTGATCCCCATTCGACCCCATGTCCTATCCAGGGTGGACTACCTGGACATGATGGACATCCCTTACTCCACTGAGACCCAAAAGACTATCTGAAAATATGCACACCATCCTCTGTTGCAGCCTCAAGTCCGCTCCCATGTGTGGCACTGCCTGAGGCGGGTGTATCGTACAGCTGAGTGCTCTAGCGCTTTACACTCATCCTGTGTCGTGTGTGGACAGTATGGAACGCTGTTCCACCGCCTGGAGAAGTGCCCCACCTCTAAAGTGATATGGCGCGAAGTCCAACGTCTGATGGGCCAGGATCAAACGCATCCCTTCAGTCTGTCAAGAGATATGTTTGCTTTATCAATGGCCTCCCCCTCCCACCCTCCCTCCATGCTCTGGTGGTTGCAATCGCCATGTGGACTATCCACACGATTGTCTTGGATGCTATCGCTGGCTCCATCCCCACCCTCCCAGAAGCTGTCCACAGATTTTGGTCTCACTTGTTGGACCACTTTCAAGTGTGGATGTTTGGATATCTCCCACCGCATCGCCGACAGCTGGTCTCCTCCTGGTTCCCAGTCTGGTTCATCAAATCAGACCCCTTCCTCCACACGTGCTCAATAGTGGCTACGGCCCCTTCACACGTTCCCTCCCCTCCCCATAAATGGCGTTCCCGCTGGCAACAAGAGATAGCATCGCTTCTCTGGGGTGCCTCCCCTGGTACTAAGTTTATCTTTCCTGAGTCATATTTGGAAGTGTCCATCCCATGGTCGGCCTTCCCCACAACAAATTTAAATTCAAACTATGGCATCTCTTGACAAACGTCTTACATACAGTCAACCAACTAACGTTTTCCTGGTTAACTTTGCTCAACCCTCAATTAAGCATACCCTTCAAATCATTGCTAGACAAAATCTGGAAATTATGGAAATTTACAATGTGCAAGGGGAGGAAAAGTCTTCCTGAAATGCTCTACTGGATAAACTAAATTCCAGTTTTACTGAAGTCCAAAAGGCAATTGTTGATAATATGGGACTTGCCAATGAAGCTCATGGAAGATTAAACACCCTTGAGGTGCTTCTAAATGAAGGATTTTAAAGATAGCCGCAGAAGTTCTTGCTCACCATGGGCTATTGCACGAATGGGTACAAAGCATGAATAATCACTTTCAAAAACTGGAAACACATTTGGATTTCCTATTATCTCAGTCAGAATGACTTATCATACATGCCACTTCAGGCCAAAGAAATCACCTAGAGTCAAATGTAAAGCACAATGATTTCAAAAATAATGTTTGGGTTGAACTGGATATTGTAAACAAAAGCATCAAAGACCTGGCATAGAAACCAGCTGTCCTGAATAGGGATGAAGAGGATGCCCAGATAAAAGAGAAAATTTCAAACTTTTGGACTTTGGTGTCAAGATTGCAGGCCATAAATACTGAAATTACTCAGGAGAATTGGGAACTCAGAATGCAAAAATAAACTGCAAATTCCCAAGTAGAAAGTATGGCTAAAGAAACTAAAAGCAATCAGACTTTATTCAAAGAGGAGTATGACAACCTTAAAATAGAATTTGAATCCTTAAAAAGCAAAGCTGCCATTGTTCACCCAGATTTGACAAAAGAGAAACAGGAAAAAGATTCACTTATTTGGTAAAAAAACAGTTTGGAAAAACAACTAAGGGCTGAACTAAAGCATCAGAATCCAGTAGTTCATAGCAATATCATGAAATTGAATCATTGGAAATTGACACCAATGCAGAAATTGATATTTTGAACATCCATTATATGCCTAGAGTTTTGGCATTAATCCCAACTCCATATACTCCCCAATGGGAAAGAGGGCCAATTATGAACTATGATACATCAAGACGTTCAAGAAAAAGTACAACCCCTATGCCTGTAACAGGGCAAGATGACTTTAAAACCATTGGATTTACCAAAGTTCAATAAAATGGGAACTTTCACTCTTTCCTCAAACTATTTGAAAAAGCAATGTGTGTAATGGTCAGGTCAAACTGATTGTTACATTTTGACTCAAAATTTGGGTTTCTGAATTTTGAAAAAAACGCCATTTTGAGGTTTTGAGGTTCATGCGGTCTTGGTGCTTGGCTGTGCCCCTCCTGAGCTATTCTTTATGCTCCCTGGGGCACAAAGAAAAGTGCGGAGGGGCTCCCCTGAAGAGCGACCTTAAAAGGTCAGGCCCACATGATTCTGAACTCAGTTCAGAATTTTTCCTCGATTTCCACTTTTGCGTGGGATTCTCCAGTGGCCTTGGGGCCGCTCTTGCCAAGTCTTACCTGGTATCCAGCGGCGAACCTAAATTTTGTGCCTTAACAAAAATGTGGGCTCTGGGTGTCAATTGGAGGCACCTAAACCTTTTGGATTGTTTAATCCACTTGGGTTTTTTTCCTCATGTCACTTGTGGTGCCATATTATTGGATTTAAATTCATTCATGTGTTTATTTTTGTTAATAAAGAAATCAGCTAAATTCAGGGTTAAATCCGCTCTTACCTGTGTCATCTTTCTCGCTTCAAATTTTCCAATAACTGGGTTGAAGGAAAAATTTTGGTGTCCATTTGATCCACCAATCCTTAGGCAAGATGGCAATCAAAATCTGGGATGTTTACAATTGTTACATTATTCTTAACTTACTGTGCTGTTAGCACGCCACCAGATCCCCAGTTTGGCCCAACCTCAGTGATTGCATCAGGTCCCAGTTGTCAAGTAACCAGCACCGGGGGAGCTGGTGACTGATGACCAACCATGGACCTGAGCAATTGTCAGTCTGAAATCCCAGTGAGGCTTCCCCCTCACCAGGGATATGGCTGGCACCGAGGGACCTGGCCCAGAAGGGCCCCTCACCCAACAGTCCACCCACCATGTGTGGGATAACCACCCAGCTCCACGTTGGGAGTGTTTCCCCTCGCTAGGTGGCTTGGGTTTTGCAGGCTGGCTCTGGCTCTGTACTTACTGAGGAAGACCTCATGGTGGTTGCCTCTAGCTATGAGCCACCCTCTTGTATGGGGGTCCTTCTTAGCGGGGGGTAATGTAACGGTCTGGTCAAACCAATTGTTACATTTTGACTCAAAATTTGGATTTCTGAATTTTGAGTCAAAACGCCATTTTGAGGTTCATGTGGGCTCAGTGCTGGGCTGTGCCCCTCCTGAGCTATTCTTTATGCTCCCTGGGGCACAAAGAAAAGTGCAGAGGGGCTCCCCTGAAGAGCGACCTTAAAGGGTCAGGCCCACACGATTCTGAACTCAGTTCATAATTTTTCCTCATATCCACCTTTGTGTGGGATTCTCGAGTGGCCTCGGGGCCGCTCTTGCTGAGTCTTACCTGGTATCCAGCGGCGAACCTAGTTTTTGTGCCTTAACAAAAATCTGGGCTCTGGGTGTCGATTGAAGGCACCTAAACCTATGGGATTGTTCAATCCACTTGGGTTTTTTCCTCATGTCGCTCGTGGTGCCATATTATTGGATTTAAATTTGTTCACATGTTTATTTTTGTTAATAAAGAAATCAGCTAAATTCAGGGTTGAATCCGCTCTTACCTGTGTCATCTTTTCTCGCTTCAAATTTTCCAATAACTGGGTTGAAGGACAAATTTTGGTGTCCATTTGATCCACTAATCCTTAGGCAATATGGCAATCAAAAACTGGGATGTTTCTGATCGTTATAATTTGGGGAGCATCAGACCATGCAAAAGGATTAGCACTGATCAACTCACTTGATGCCCATAGCTGTGACTTCATTATGCCTTATTTGGGTGACGATTGGTACTATATGGATGCCAAAATTGCAGTGACCAAACAGTTTGGAGGGCCTGAAAAATTAGAAACAAAAAAGAGAGCTTCTTGATATTAAATTCAAGAAGAATGAGACTATTAAGGACTTTGTGGACAGATTTTTCCATGAGTCACAAGTTCTGCATGGGTGCAACGCAATAGATAAGTTTGATGCTAATATTGTAATGGAACACGCAGTTATGCCCTTCCATGAACGGCACAATGTCATGATATCTGCATTCACTGGAAGCTTGGAAATCCAAGAGCTTACCAATTACTTGAGAAGCTGCTCTTTATAATTTCAATACCCCTAATTGGCCCAAGGATCATCAAAAATCCCAATTTCAGGCCTAAAAAGCAACACTATGTCCAACCAGGGGAAAAATTTCTGAACCACAAACCAAAAATTTGAGCAAAGGCAGCAAACAGGGCCGATTACATGCCACAACTGTGGTCAAAAGGGGCATTTTGCTAATAAATGCTACAGATGGTCCAACAAAAAGCCTGGTGTCAACATTGCTCTAGAAATTAACAGCAGCAGTGAGGCAGGAAAAAAGCAGGTGGAGTAGAGGTGGAATGCTCTAACTCCACTAATGTTCAAACCATTCCCCCTGACCCTGGCAATCTCATTAGGGCCAAAGATGGTGCTGAATATAACCTATACCATATCATGGCCAATGATGTCATGATGGTCACTTCTTGGGCCACAGCAAAAGCAACTAAACCCTTAAAATTACCAAAGAAGCCTAAGCAGAGGTATCAAAACTGTCATGGTCACATGACATCATAGTGGGGACCAACCACAAAGATAAGGCTGGGCACCAGGAGGCCCAGAAGGTGAAGTTACAGGCCCTCTCTGACCTTAGGCATACCCTAGACCAAATCTGGGTACAGGCAAAATATGCCTAGGTTGGTACTAGTGGGGTGCCAAACGCCCAGCCCCTTACGTCAGCCCAGGCGTTGAAACGAACAGTTTATGTAATGAATTCAAATGGTTCAGTTTGGTTAGTCAAGGAGTGGGTTTTTGATACCCGTTCCATTTATGAAATCACATGTTTGGGTTGAATTAACTTCAATTGATTACATGAGTGAAGTCAGTTTTGGCATATTCTACCAAAATGTATGGAAGCGTTTGTCTATTGGAGCATCAAGGCTTGGGCCCACTTCAGTAAACCCCTTATTTCCCCATCAAAGTTTAATAATGTTTTCCCCGACCAACATTCCTTGTTGGTTGACTTCCCAGTAAACCTTTTCCCATTTTCCGTTTTTCATATGTTATCTTTAGCAAACCTGTTCGTGGACCTCTTTGAGGAGGTCTTGCGCTACATTAACCACCATATTCAAAATTCAATTAAATTTTCAACTCGTGCACCGTTGGGTCACCCAGGTTCCCTCCAACCTGGGAAGTTACCCCTTTACATTTGGTGCACCACGTCATTTTTTTGTCTATTGTTTGCTATCATGATCGCTCTTATTACCCTAAGTTATTATCTTTCCAGCACCCTCTTCTGGGCTTTAGTAACCTTGTACTAACAGCTAGTTTCCATGCGTTGGCTCTGTGCACCGAGCACCACCACGCTGGAAACAGGAGAGTTATAGACAGTTTCCTTGCAAAAACCTTATGCAAAACAGATTATTGATCAGGCATTAGACCTTAAACCCAGATGTTCAACTGACCTACCTAAGCTTAACAACGTTCAAGTAGCCATTTTCATGAAGATAGTAGCAGATAACTTCACAGATAATTGCTCAATGCTGAAATCACACCTGGAATTAGGTAGCAATCACAGCACTCATACAATAAATACCTCTGAAAACTACTATGAATGTATTTATGTGGATATAGCAGTAAATAAGGTGCAATTTTAGTCTATAATCGATTTGGTGCTCCTATCAATACAGTCAGCACAAAGTTGTTTAAAAACTTAAAATTGCGCCTGATGTTTCCCACTGTCAGAAATATGGAACAACTGGAGCGCACACAACTAAATCGCTGGGTGCATATAGTACCCTACCTCTCAGATTCAGATCTATTTTGGTAACAGCACCTGCTATAGTATTACCAAATATGAACTATGATATCCTAATTGTGACTAATTTCCTAAGAAGATACATAGTAGCTATCAATCATAAGGACGATACTCTCACCATTCTTGGTCAGGCTATTCCACTTTACTATAACCAGGATAGGGCAGTTGAGAAAAAGAAACCCAGTCTATTCATAAATCTGGCCTACAAAGATGGAGTATCCCCAATTTAGCATGTCAAACCGCAATCAAAGATAAAAACACTACCCACTCAGATCAATGAGTCAAAGGGCTTTTTACTTCAATCAAATCAGCACACTACTATACCATCTGGAGATTAAGTAATCATCCCAATGGGACTTAAAATTAATATCCTGGAAGGACTTTATGGTAAAGAATATAAACCATGGTCTAAATATCAAAATCAAACCAAACATTGCCCCTGGCATTATCATTCCTGGCCACGGAGAAATACATATCTTAAGTGCAAACCTGAAAAATTGGCCCATTTCCATCAAGCGACATCAAACAATTGCATTTCTGCATCTGTTACCTACCTCAGAAATTCACTTATTCCATGAGTTTGGAACTTTTGTTGAATTAGGGCTCCCCATTAAAGACCTACTCAGCATAAATAATTTTATCCCTATGGCCAATCTAAGCAACCTAACCAACTCTGAGAAAGGCCAAGCTCATGAGTTATTCTCTAAATATCAAGAGATATTCACACAAGATGATTTCGACTTGGGATATGATAAGGGTGTCACCCACAAAATCGATACTGGAGATCATAAATCAATTCAATTATGTCCGATTAGATGCTCAAAATTATCAGAAGAAGATGTATCCAAGGAGATTAAGAAACTCCTCAATCGTGGCATGTTAGTGAGTTCAAAAAGTCTAAGGGCGGCAGCAATTTTAATAGTGAAGAAAAGTGATAGAAGCAATTGAGTAGCCATATCTTATTGAATTAAATAACATCACAATGAAGGACTCATACCCTCTGCCACAAATTGATGCTGTCTTGTATAGGCTAGGGGGAGCGAAGTTCTTCTCAGCAATGGACCTTATCAGTGGATATTAGCAAATAGATTTTTTGGAGAGGAGCGCAAAAAATGTGCGATTATAACTCAAGTGGTCCATTTCAGCTGATGAGGATGCCTCAATGGCTCTGCAATGCCCTGGCTACTTTCCAAAGGGCTATGGACACAATTCTGGGAGATTTGAAGCTGCCATGTGTACTAGTGTACCTTGATGATATCAACATTTTCAGCTGCACTTTTGACAACCACCTGGAAAACTTAGAGGAGGCTTTCAGAAGGCTAACTGCTGCAAACTTAAAAATCAATCCCAGAAAGTGCCAGTTTTTCAAAGACCAACTAGAATAGCTCAGACTTGTAATAAACAAAGTGGGTCTTTGGCCCCAACCCTTTAAGCTGGATGCCAACACCAAAATGAAATCGCCCAGATCCAAGCGTGATATCCAAGTATTCCTAGGCATGATCAGGTACTATCGCCAATTTATCACTGATTTTGCACAACTTGGGGAGCCACTTTTATACCTACTTAAAGATAATGTCTTATTTGACTGGAATCCAGCCTGCCAGTATGCATTTGGCCACCTCTGATTGGCCCTTATTAGGCGTGCCTGTACTTCTATATCTGGACTTTGATCAAGAATTTATTGTACAAACTGACGCTTCCCTAACAGCAATGGGGGCCATGTTATCTCAAGTTGGGAGAAGACAGTGAAGAACATCCAGTCACCTTCACTAGTTGGACCCTAAATGTTCATAAAAGGAACTACACGGTGATGGAACAAGAATGCTTAGCTGCCATATATGCTTGCAAGCAATTTTGGGTCTACCTGCATGGCACTCATTTCAAAGTTGTTACTAATCATGCTTCCCTAATATGGCTAAACAACTTAAGAGAACCTGAGGGTCAATTATGCCACTGGGCATTCAAGCTTCAATCTTATGACTACACCATTGATCATCAAACTGGGGCAAAACATCAAAATGCCAATTGCCTATCCTGACTACCCACCATTGCAACACTTAGGCTGCTAATGAGTTGTTTAAGAAAATGATCAATAAAGAATATCAAGTTGAGCCCAAATCCGTCCAAAGAATATTATCAGATCTACAAAAAAAACACAACCATCAAAAACGAGAAACTTTACAAAATTGCTGAGGGCAAAAAGTATATTTTTGAAAAAACCCTTGGCCAGAAAAGACCTAATAATGGCAGCGCATAAGGCCATAGGGCATAGCGAATTTAAAAGATGAAACAGTATCTGAAGCAATTCTACTATTGGGAGTCAATGAATTTTGACATCCAAGAAGTGCTAGAATGCTATGCAGAGTGCCAAGGTAAAAAGCCATTCTGAAAAAGCACATATTACTAGCTAGATTGGCCCAAGTTTTCCTGGCACACTGTATCTATCAATGTTGTTGGCCCGCTTCCAACAAGAAATATGAAGGCCAAGTACGTAATTGTAGCCATCGTCCACTTGACCAAATGGGTTGAGGCTAAGGTTAGTTGGGAAGCTGGAGCGGCAACTACCGCCAAGTTCATTCTTGAAGACATCATCCACAAGCATGGATGTCCTCAGGTTATTCTAACTGATAATGGAACCAAATTTACTGCCAATGTCCTTGACAAGATCAACTAATCAATGGGAGTATAAGGTGTGCTTTCTGCTCTTTATCATCCTGAAACTAATGGTACTGTTAAGCATGCAAACGGGATGTTGGTGAACATTATCTGGAAATTAAATTTTGCCAAATCATCCAAATGGAGTCCTTATTAAAGTTCAGAAGTATTTTCCTACAATATTTCCTACCATTCATCAACCAGGATGTCCCCATTTCAAGTAACATATGGAAGACATCTGGCCCTACCAACGCTACTATATTCAGCCCTAGAGGAACTTGGCGAAAACACTTATTCTCAATACGTTGAGAATCTTGCAGATGCTTTAATCAAACTACAAGCTCAGGCATTTTGACAACAGTTTTGCTGTGAAAAAGGCCTGACATCAAAAGGACTTAGAGAATCGCTATCCATTGGCCAAATTCAAAGTTAATGATGAAGTTTTATTTTGCAGCACCCATGGATTGGGCTGAATGCAAAAGTTAGATTGCATCTGGGTAGGGCCATTTGAAGTGATTGAGAAGACATCTAAGTTCATATACACAATTAATAATATTAGGAACGGCCATATATACAACTGAGTTATGCAAAATTCTTAAGAAGGTTCAATATGTGGGCCAATTAAGAAAAAAAAGAAAAAAAAGAAAAGAAAAAGGAAAAAACATATATATATAATAATAGTTTTATCTTAATTAATACTTTAGTTTACACTTAAGGATGGAGAGAGGATCCAACTCCAGAATTGACGGGCATTTGGGCTGAAGTTACCAAATAGAAGATCCAACTCCAGACTCATCAGGCGTTTGGCCCAAAGATAACAGATGACGAAGATCAACAAATACTAATAAGGAATTTTAGGGCTTATGTTTGAGTCAAGTAGGATGAAATGTCAGATTCTGGTGGTTGACCCAAAAATAAACCCTTTGACAACCATCAGATTGGGTTAAGTATCTTTCTAATGCTTGAGTTAATACTTTAAATTCCTACCTTAAAGCCCATTGCAACTACAAGGCTTAGGCTTATTCTATCAACGTCAATTTAATTTGAAAATTCTATTAGAAAGCTTGGTCCAAATACGCATGCAGCTTTATGGCTGATTATCACTACACCTAAAACTTGGCAATTGGTCCCAAATATTGGAAACAAAATTGAACACTCTGCATCAGAAATCATTTGGGATCGACCCAAAGATAACGTCTAAATGTCTCATGGATTGAAAGATGTTTTACCTTAATCAACTTTCCGCCCTAGGGCATTTGTATGTTGATCTGCGTAAACAGCACAATAGCACTTGTACATGGATTACCCAAATGGGAGTAACTAGTGCTATCAAGAGTGATGCCTGCTGACATCCAAATTAGGAGTATAACTTCTACTTCAATCAATGCAGAAATTTCACAGAAGATGTATTTTGTCAGCAGTATGAAGAAACTCAAATCAAGAAGATCCTAGGATAATTTTGCATTTTTTATCGCAATTTTTGTCCTAAAACCCTCCCTATTTTATGAGTACTTAGCTACCAATAAATTTATGAATAGGTCTCAGTTGTACCAGTTTAAGGACCAAACTGAGGTGGTAAAGTATCTGTTGAAATTTTGTGCACAAATGTGGTCAGGAGATGCCCTAGAGGTATAGATACTGGCGCCTGGCCTAATGACTAATTATTAAATAAACACATATAATAAAAGATAAATTTATTTTATATCTTTCCTGATCTTTATCTGAATCCTAACTTTGGAGAAGTGTTAAAAAGCTGGAAGCACCAAATCCATAGCTTGTTTCAAAGCCTGCCTTGGAAGAAGTTCCCAATTACATTGGGAAAATTAAGCCCAAAATTGACCAAATAGTTGGGGCTATTCAATACACCTAGTGATTTTACAAACGGTGAAAATACTGTAAACCATTGGCAAAATCAAGGATCATTCAACGGAACTTCATCCTGATTAAGCGTGCAGTTTATTAATAATCAAGCAAGTGATCTTCAGACCTTAACACCTTGTTTGATGAATCTCACTTGGTCAAAAAGATGCCAAAGCAACCAGGCGTGGGTGAGTTAGGTTCCCCAAACTCATTCTCAACCTCTTGGGAATGCCCATATGTAGAGTGGCCTTTGGAGGTTCCTATTGACCATTGGGAAAAACTCCATCATGCTAATTGTCAAAACCACGGCAAAACTGCAATTTAAGCATCCATAGAAAAAAAGCAACTCATCCCACTGCTGACAATTTCAAAGTCAGTTTAAATTAAGTTCATTTTCTTCCCTTCCTCACTCAAAGTTTTCCAGGTTAGGTGAATCTTGAGGGGTCTGATCCTGCACTTTCATAAGTTATCCCTAAAATTGATTGTCTATTTAATCAGTCATAACACACTGAGAAAATTGACATTTGATTTTTTAATTTTATATTCAATAAAGTTTCTGCACCCCAAAAACTCAATTTTTTTCTTATGAAAAATTTCAAACTTCCCATTCTGATCCCAAAATTTCCTAACACCCAAACCTACGGGCCCTGAGGCCATGATATCTTGGAGCGTTGCAAGGCTGCTATTTACAATTATGGCCTATTTGCGCTCGCTGGTGAATTATCTCATAGCACAACTTAAAGTTGTTTGTGCAGCAGCGCCTCCAGCATATGGGCTTGCCTTTTGGATCATCTTGCATCCAGACTGACAGGCCAGTCTAAACTTCTTCTGCCGCTCTCATGACATAATCAATCATCCATTGTTTCCCACCATTTCTTCCCTCCTCACTGAGATGGGTGAAGCAGTAGTCATCTTCTACCAGATGAATGTAAAGTTGGTATCTTGTCCTCTGTTGTTTGTCTGCCCAATTGCCAATTCTGTATGCTTCTGCCAGATGGTTTTGAAGGAATTTTTCTATGGCTGCACTGCCCCAGTGCCCTCAACTTTTTACTCATTCCACCCTCAAAGTGAAATCTTCATACTTGAGGCTGTTGACTTGGCCTGGCTTCTGAGTCCAGCACCAAATCAGTATCCATATTGATTCTAAAGGCCAAAGCTGCCCCTACACCCATGTTAGTTTTCTCTAGCACACCTGTTTATAAATTGTTGAGGGACAGCTTGGAGATTTAATCATGCAATCCATTTTTAAATCAGTTCTTCTCCTTTCATATACCTTGTTGTTCCCCTGACATTGTTGCAATCTCTTCTTTATCAGCAGAAATAACTGTATCCATCAATAAATAGAATTCCGCCCATTTATTATTCCCAATGAAAGTTAGTATTGTGGTAAAACAGGTGTCTTTTGAGGCCTTGGTTAACATGGGAGCAGCGGGTAAATTTTATGAGTATGGAGTTAGCCCATCAGGTCAATCTAGGCTTGGACGTGGGGCCAGTAGTGCTGGTTGCATTGTCAGCCTCCCAACCCTCTTTCCAGAGTATGGCTCCCCATACCTTTCTCAGCCCACCAGTTTAGTTTCTGCAATTGCTTCTCTGCAATGCCCAACCTTGTATTCCTAATGATTTTGAGAATGGTTGGTGGCGTTGGTAGCATGTGAGAACCACAGGAGACAAACACACTGTCATTCTCCAATAATCAGGTGGAAAACGAGTTTCCAGTGCTGGACATTATCACTAAAGTTTGTGACTGGTGGTTCTGTTACAACCCCAATTTACCCATGTTCCTTCTGCCAGATTTTCCAACTGCGTTGAGGGGATATCAGAGTATTTTTGATTTTGAGCAGGATTGCCGCCTTCCCCTCATATAAAATTTGACATAAGTTTTTGGACAACGGTGGAGGTGGTGAACATAAACTGACCCCTGTACCCGCATACAATGGAGGAGGTTGCTCTCAATGCATGATTAGATGACATGCTCAAGGAGAGTTGGTTATTTAAGGAGACCTCCCCTGTTGCCTCTCCCAACATCTTTGCTAAGAAGGCAGATAGTTCCCTTCAGCCCTGAATGGATTACAGTCACCTTAACAATATCAAGTTTCATGACCCTTACCCACTGCTTTTGGAACAGAAAATCAGCCAAGAAATTGAAAAGTTGTGCGTGTTCTCCAAACTTAATCTAGTTAAAGCCTTTAATCAAATTTTGTTGATGGAATGTCAGGAGTAACTTACCGCTATTTGGACAAGATGAAATATATTCTGATTTCGCGTAATGCCTTTTTGGGCTTAAGAATATGAATGTAACAATCTAAAGGAGGATTGATAGTGTACTGGGTGATTTCCAGTTCACCTACGCGGTTGCATACATCAATGATATCTTAATACACTCCCCTACTCCTAAACAACATGCAAAGGACTTGGAGGCAGTGGTGGCTGTCTTGCATAAGGTGAATTTGTTTGTCAAGCCATTATAAAGTGAATTCTATTGGGAGAAAGTCACATTTTTGGGTAACCCCATCTTAAAGGATGGGTGCGCCATTTCACCCAGCAAACTGGATGCAATCAATGAATGGCCAACTCCAACAACCCAAAAGCAATTGAGAAGCTTCTTGGGCACTATTAAATTCCTTAAGAAATTTTATCCCTCACTATCACAATAGCTTCTCCACTCCATCCGCTCACAGGCAAGAACGTTACTTTTTGATGAACGCCCAAGTGCTAGCAGGCACTTGATTTGATTAGACAGGTGATTTTTTCGCTCCCTATCCTTAAGCATGTAGATCCTTCCAAACTCTATATTGTAGCATGTGATGCATCTTCCGCTGCGGTAGTGACCATCTTGCTCCAAAAGCATAATGGGTTGGAACACCCTACTACATATTTTTCCTGCAAATCAACACACTGAGCAATCCTGGGCCATCTACGACAAGGATCTGGCAGTTGTGGCGTGGGCCTTGACCCACTGGAATTATCTCTTACAGGGCGCTCAGCATGAGCTAAATGTACAAATGGATCATTAAGACCTCTTTATTTCTGCAAGCCACATAAATTGGCACACCGGCAGGCCCAAATCTACCAGGATTTGTACAGTTTTAACTTCAATTACGTGTCTGTGAAAGGAGAGTTAGATGTCCTTCTCAATTTTCTAAGCTGCAATCCCACACATTGTCCAGCTGACTCAGTTGAGGCGGATTTCGTCACAGTCATTCCTCTGACCCAGATAATAGCCATCATACCTCCCATAGTTATGGCAGTAGACAGCTCCAGACGCACCATTGCTTTCATGGGTCTTAGAAGCGCAAACAGTATGTGTGGAAAGGGTGAAACTTTTGGAGCGGTTTTATTTCCCAATTTCAATATTCCTTGTATTCTCTGTCTAGGGGCTCAAAAATTCAAGTCTGGGTGTGGGTCCCTCCCCTCCTCCAAGCTAAAACCACTCAGTCTCATAATGATCCCACGGAAGTTGGTCATCCATGGAATAAGAAATGAATTAATTAATGAAGCGTGTCTTTAACTGGCCTGGTTTGTTTAAGGATGTTCCAGTTTGGATTGCCAACTGTGTGACTTGCTCACAGGCTAAGTAAGACCAGTATGGCAGGAAAGGTCTTCTTCACCCCTTGTAGTAGGCAGAGAGCCCATGAATATCAGTGGCCATGAACTTTATTGTTGAGGTACTCAGCTCCAAGGGGTTCACAGCAGTCATGGTGGTTGTAGATTTCTTCACTAAATTCTCCCTGTTCATCCCATGCTCCTCCACCATTACCTCTTAAGAAACTGCCCACCTATTCGTGTGCCATGAGTTTTTAATGTTAAGCCTCCTGCAGGAAATTGTGAGTGACTGGGGCAATAATTTACAGCGCAGTTTGAGACAAGCTCTTAATAATCTTGAAGATTATGCGCTGTCACTCCACCACGTACCATCCACATTCTGATGGTCAAACTGAACGAGTCAATCAGATCTTGGAGCAGCACATGAAGTGCTACGCTTCAGACGCTCAGGATACCTGGGCGGACGACCTTCCCCCACCCAATTTGCATTCAACAATGGAACCCATGCGTCCATGGGCCTTTCCCCATATGAAGCAACCTTGGGATATAATACAACTTTTCAGTCAGTCAAGCCTTCGCCTAGAGGTACCAGCTGTCATCAATCATGCTCAGCACATCTGTGCCAAACAGTCCTTAATTTGGGAGCACTTGACTAAGGCTATAAGTGACTAATTACAATTTGAAGTTTAAAAGTGGATACTGCCAAACAAAATAAAGGTATGGTCACACGTCATGCTCAACACACGGCACTTGTACATACAGGTGCCATTGCATAAGTTTGCAAGTAAGCAATCAGGCCCAATATGATGGAAGAAGATTTGAGAAATGGTTCCATCCAGTTTGAAGTTGCCACCCCACTGGAAGCAACTTCCAGTATTCCATGTCTCTCAGCTGTCCCTGTTCAAAGGGGCAATTCCATCACACCCTGAGCCCTTTGTTATTGAGGGCGTGGAGGCAGCTAAAGTTGATGGCTCCTGGCCTCTCATCAATCACACCACTCAATTCAATATTTAGTCATACATAAAGGCTATCCAGCCTACAAGAATAGCTAAGTTGGTACACGGGACTGTACTAACTGTTCAAAGATGGTCAAAGCTTTCCATGCTACCCACCCGGATGCTACCATCCTCCCCCAAAAATCGCTATGCTAATGGTGATCAAATTGCCCAAGGCCCATAAGAATGTGGCCCTCTCTCTATTCCCTGGTGGGTGCTCCTCCTTTAGCAAAAGGGAATGGTAATGTGAATCAGGGGGAGCGCACACTCCATTTGGATTGGGGAGTGTTCCCTTTCCCATCAAAGGAGGGGCCAAGAAGGCCGGTGGCCCCCTCATTTCCCAAGGCAACCTTATCCAGTGGTGGACGAGTAAAGGGTTACTGATTATGTAATGAGAGTATCTATAGCCCTCCAGTATCCAGCGTGGTAGTGCATGATGCATAGGGTCAATGCCAGGAAACTAGTTATTATTAATAAAGTTGCTAGATCCCTGCAGAGGGTGATTGAGCAGTAATAACTTAAATCAAGGATAGTTATCATTAGAGAAAAAACTAAAATGAAACCACATGATGCTTGGAGTGGAGTGTATAGGCGACCCAGGTTGGAGGGAGCCTGGGAGGCCCAACGGTTCATGTGCGGATAGATTTATAGTAGTTAAAATTGAATGGTTAATGTAGTGCAAGACCTCCTCAAAGAGGTCCGCGCACAGGATTGTCAAAGATAATATATATAAAAGTTGCACTAGTGAAGGGGTTTATTATGTGGGAAGTTGACCAATGAGGGAGATTGGTCTTGAGAAAAGGATTTAGGGGTAACTTGGGAAAACAATCAATATAAAGAAGCAGGTCTAAGCTGAGATGCACCAATAGTCACGCTTCCATTGGGCAATAAACTATACCTGGTATGTGACTGAACTCAGGTTATTGATTGTAGGAAAGGATGACCCAAGCTGGAAATTTTAAAAACTGAATGGGTTTTAAGACCCCGTTCACCAAGAAATAAAAGTGAACCATTTTTATTTAACGCAAAAATGACTTGTTTTAACGCACTTGCTGTTACACAGGGTCAAACTTCTCTTGAATCCCTAAAATAACCTTGGCGTATTTCGCCTCACCCAGAGTTGATCCAAGGTATTCTTGAGGTCAGGGAGGCCAGCCAACTTCACCTTCTTGGCCTCCTGATATGCAGCTTTGTCCCTTGATTGGTCCCCATGATCATGTCATTTTCAAGCCATGAATGCCCTCTCATCCTTTTGAGGCTCCACCCCCTCCAGGGGCTTGCACAAAAGAAAATTTCTTGTGGGCTTGGGGCCAACTTCATAGCTGCAATAGTCTGCTTTGACTGAAATCTGGCGGCATGGGGAAAACGCTTGTGTAAAACGTCAATCAGGTCTTAGGCATGTGCGCAGTTGCGCACTGGTACCTAACTGTTTTATGCTGCATCAAATCCCTTCCAGGATACCAGGTACTCAAGTCTTCTTTTTACTTGGTGGGAGGCTACTATTTCCTTCACTTCCCACTCTGGCGCCCCATCCATGAGATAAGCCTAGGATTATCTGGTGGGCCCCTCAAACAACGTCAATTTGCTCTCATAAAACAGAAAAGATCTGAAACAAAGAGGGAAGATCTAACTGGTATGAAGCGTGGCCCACATTTCTAACAACGCTGTAAGGGACAATCCTCTTTGGTCCCAGCTTTTTGCATGGCTGCTTGATAGGGGTGTTTTAAGCATCAAGAATCATGAGGTCCCCTTCTTTGTACGCTGGACCCACTCGTCTCTTATATTCAGCATTCTCAATATAAGCTTGCATTGCCACCTCCAAACTTGTAGAAACCCCATGGTGTACTTTCTTGATAGCCTTAGAAAAGTCCACCACTGCTTCAACTTTAGATCCACATCTGGGCTCCATGTTAAAGGCTGGGTTAAACCCATGGTAGGCAAATAATTGGGAACAACTGATAGACTCATGTAACGTGTTGTTATAGCTAAAAAGGCCATAGGAAGATGAGAAACCCAATCTGAATGATCCGTGGCAGTGTAACACCGCAAAAACTGTTCTAAGCATTGGTTCACTCGCTTTGTCTGCCCAACTGATTAAAGGTGATAATCAGTTGAACGGCAGGGGGTAAATCTGAAGAGTCTTAAAAACTCTTCTCAATAAACAGAGGTAAACTGAAGCTCCCAATCACTAATTATTTCTTGGGGACCCCATGAAAAGCAAACAAATGAGAGAAAAAGAGCCTAGCCATTTCAGCCATGGTTATTGTAGTTCTGTAAGGAATAAAGTGGGCAAACTTCGTAAAACAGTCCATCACTACCATGATGGCTCATAGCCATCAGAAACAGGTAATTCCACAATAGAATCCACCAACAGGGAAGTCCATGTAAGTCCAGAGGAAAGTCCCTTATGCGTAGATCAGGCGCTTTCCCCATTTCTGAATAAAAAGGGGCCAAAGAGGGAGGCTGTACCCCTCGTCACCCAGGGCGACCTCGCCCATGTGTAGACAAGCGATGGGTAACAGCCCTAACTCTTCAGATTCCTCCCCCAGTAACCTCGCTTACCTCAGAAAAACTTGTCAGCTGGATTAAGAAAATTTGTGCCAAGTTCACGAATCAAAGTTGAAGGGTCTGATACCAATGGGATCAAAGATGGACAATTAGAAAATGCATACTCAAAAAGGGACAAATGTCATTTTATCAGCTAGAATCGTGGATGATTCCAACTCAGTCAAAAATATGATTGCTGACACCAACCCCCTCTCAAATTGTCAGGCATGATCCTTAATGTGCAGATGGTATCTTTGGAAACCATTGCTGACAGTTCAAAACCCCTATCCAGAAAATTGGGAGTTGCGGCTGACATAAATCATTTGTCCAAAAAGATGGCCCAGTGACTGGCACAGGCGGGTTGGGCATCCTGGACCCATTTACAACCAATTAAGACTGCCCCTACGTGGGGTGGCCCTGGGGATTTCCCGTTGCTTGTAAGGCCAGACGTCGTTGCACCAACTAAGGAATTGCAGTCAAGCCTTGGTTCAGGCATTAAATGTCGAACTGACATCAACTCATCATGCTGCCAAATCCTTCAATGCTGGTACTAATTAAGATTATCTACCCCATTCCCCAAAAAATTCGCTGGGTTAGGTGAAATTTGAGGGACCCAATCCCTGCTTGGACTCACTACAATTGAACACTATTTAATCAGTTGCCTTGCACTGAGAAAATTGTTGGTCAATTTTCTTCCTTATCTTTCCAATAAAAAGATCCTTTCCCCAATTCCAGTTTTTTATGTTGAAGAACAAACCGTCTTTTCCGCCGGTATTCCAACACCCCTCAGGGTTAATGGCCGTGTTCATCTGGTATCTTACTAGGTGTCTATATGCGACTATGGCTCATACACAATTATTGGTGAAACTCCTTCCAAGTTACATAAGCGTCATACCAGCAGCAGTGCCTCTGGAATTCTGGTTTGCTGTTTGGGTGCTTCAACACTTGGACCGGCAGGCTGGTTTAATTATAGCTTGCTGTTTGACTGTCATAATTGACCAACCAATATTTCTAGCCATTTTTGCCTTTCTCATAGATATTGGCGTAGCAATGGTCCCTTCTTTTCAGCTGAACAAGGTTTTGAAGAAATTTTACTCTGGCCATGCTAGCCTTGTACCACTCAAAATGTCTGATCCACATCCCATAGTTGCCGCAGCTATTGTGCCCATGTCAGTATGTTCTGGCAGTCCGACTTGTGAAGGGCTTACTCCCACTATGAACCTAGTGGTTTCCCCCAACTCTAGTACTATCTCTTCTGTATCACCAGATTCAACTACAGCTGCCAATAAAGAAAACTTTGCTTACTTCTTACTGCCTATGAAGATTAGTGTCAGGTCCCATCACCTTTCCTTTGAGGCTTTGGTGGATACAGGAGCTGTAGGCAATTTTATGAGTATTCAAACTAGCTCAACAATTAGAGCTTGACCTGGATGTAGGTCCTTTAGTGATGGTTGCTTCTTCAGCCTCCCAGACCTCATATCTAGTCCGTCAGCCAGTTTCTTTTTCAGTATATCAGTATAGCTTTTCCGAAAAGTTCTCAGCAATGCCAAACTTGGTGTTTCTGGTTATCTTGGGGGTTGGATGGTGGCGTCCGTAACATGTTAAGATTCATTTGGAGTCAAATATGTTGTCATTTGCCAACGATCAAACGGAGGGAGAATTTCCCTTAGTTAATACTCTCAAAAAAACACAAGGCCGCAGCTCCATTACTTCCCTCGTTTCCCCTTTGGGCCTTCTGTCTGATTTTCCCAAAGAATTGATGCGCTATTGAAGCATCTTTGATTCTGAAAAGGCGGACCGTCTTACCCCTCACACTAAATTCAACTTAGGATTCCAAACAACGGTACAGTTGGTGAACATCAACTGCCTTTTATATCCAAACACAGCAGAAGAGAGCTGCTCTTAACATCTGGTTAGACAATATGCTTAAGAAAGGATGTTTGTTTAAAAGAGATGTCACCAATTGTCTCCCCCATCGTTTTTGCTAAGAAGGCTGATGGTTCTCTCCATCTCTTCATGGATTAGGGTCACCTAAATAATTTTACAGTGAGAGATCCCTACCCTTTACCCCTTGAACAGACTATCAGTCAAGCAATCGCAAAGTCTCATGTGTTCTCCAAGATTGATCTCATCAATGCCTTTAACCAAATATGGGTAATGGAAGGTCAAGAATGGCTTACTGCGATTTGTACCAAACAAGGTATCTTTCAGTTCCATGTGTTGCCCTTCAGGCTAAAGAACGTGCCAGCCACCTTTCAAAGAATGATTGATAGTGTGCTGGGCGACCTCTAGTTTACATGTGCGGTCACACATATTGATGACATCTTGGTTCATTACCCAACTCCCAAACAACACGTTAAAGACTAAGAAGTGGTCATGGCTGCTTTGCACAAGGCGGGCCTGTTCATCAAGCCTTCAAAATGCGAGATTTATAAGGAGGAAGTTACCTTTCTTGGTAACCTGATTCTAAAAGATGGTTATGCAATCCTGCCCAAAAAGTTGAATGCCATCTGTGAGTGGCCAACTCCAACAACCCAGAAACAATTACAGAGTTTCTTGGGTACCACCATTTTCCTAAAGAAATTTTCCCTGGCCCTTTCCCATTTAGCTGCTCCGCTCCACCCCCTCATGGGTAAAAAGGGGCCTTTCCGTTGGACCCCCAAGTGACAGCAGGCATTTGAGTCAATTAAAAAGGGGTTATCTATCACCCCCTATCCTAAAACATGCGGACCCCTCCAAACTGTATATTTTTGCTTGTGATGCTTCATCAGTAGCAGAAGGGGAAGTTCTGCTCCAGGAGCATGTTGGCTTAGAACATCCAGTTGCCTACTTTTCCTGGAAATTTTCCTCAACTGAGCAATCATGGGCCATTTATATAAGGAATTAGCAGCCATAGCATAAGCGTTGACTCATTGGTGGTATCTGTTACAGGGTGCCCAGAGTGAGTTAACTGTGCGTATGGACTACCAAGCTCTTTTATATTTCTGTAAATCACAAAAGTTGGCACATAGGCAGGCTTGTACCCATCAGGATTTATGAATTTTCAATTATAAATACAAATTCGTGAAAGGTGCATTAAATGTGCTTCCCAACTTCCTTAGCCATAACCCGGTCCATTTCCTCACAGACTCAGAAGAAGTGGACCTGGTTACTGTGATCCCCACCACCCAAAATCTATCTATTAACCCGCCTATGGTAGCCTCAGTAGAGTCAGCTCCTGATGCTCCGCTTATCTCATGGGTTTTGGCAGCTCAGATTTCCTGCTCCAAAGGAGTGGAGTTACTTGATCAATTATTCCTTAAAACCCACAAACATTCCATGTATTCCTTGGTTAAGGGCCTCATCTATTTTAGGTCGCGGGTTTGGGTTCCTCCTCTCCTTAGAGCAAAGGCGTTTTGAGCACATCATGACCCTCCCACAATTGGCCATCCGTGCAACAAGAAATGCATCAAATTTATCAAGCGGACTTATAACTGAGTGGGTTTAACTAAGGAAGTTCTGGCCTGGATTGCTGAATGCATTACCTGTGCACGAGCCAAGTTGGACCACTCAGAAAGAAATTGCCTCCTACATTCCTTACAACAGGCGGAGGGTCCATGGACATCAGTGTCCATGGATTTAATGTCAAACTCCCCTGTTCTAATAGGTTTACAGCGGTGATGGTGGTGGTTGATCACTTCATCAAATGTTCCCTATTTATTCCCTGTGCTTCCACAATCACTTCTGAAGAAACTGCTCGTCTCTTAGTACGCCATGTATTCTCTATGTTCGGTCTCCCGCAGGAGAGATCAGTGACCGTGGACCCCAATTTACAGCATGGCTCTGAAATGAACTTTTAGCTATCTTAAAAATCACCCTCTGCCATTCCACCATGTACTATCCCTAGTCTGGCGGATAAACTGAGCAGGTTAACCAAATTTTGGAACAGTATTTGCGTTGTTACACGGCAGCTGCACAAGACACCTGGGCTGATGACCTCCCTCTTGCTTAATTTATATATAATAACAGTACCCACGCTTGTATGGGGTTTTCTCCCTATGAAGTGAATTTGGGTTTTAATCCCTCTTTTTTTGGTCAGTCCCTGTCTACTTCCAGAGGTTCCTGCTGCCGCAAATCACGTTGAGCTCATTTGGTCTACCCAGTCCTTAGTGCAGGAGCATCTCACAAAGGCTATCGATGATTATAAATGGTTTGCAGATCAAAAGTGGCTTCCTGGCTAAAATATAGCAGTGGGCTCTCATGTTATGTTAGATACTCGCCATCTGCGGCAGCAGGTACTTTCCCAGAAGTTTTCAAGCAAGCGTTTGGGTCCCCACCTAGTGGAGGAAGACTTGGGAATTGGTGCTTTCCAGTTAAAACTGCCAGCTCATTGGAAACAGCACCCCATCTTCCATGTGTCTCTGTTGTCCCCATTCAAGGGGATTGTTCCTGCCAAAGCTGAACCAATTGCGATATGAGATGCAGAAGAAGCCAAGGTGGAAAACATCTTATCATCCTGCAAATCTCAGCGGTCAGTTCAGTATCTCATCGTGTGGAAAGGGTATCCTGCCTATGAGAACAGTTAGGTCATGACTTGTGATTGCACTAATTGCATGGAACTGGTCGAGGCGTTCTATGAGTCCCACATCAACACTCCCCGCCCCCCAAAAAAGTTGCAACTGTAATGGCGACCAAACTTCCCAAGGCTCAAGAAATGTGGCACTCATGCAGTTTCACAGAAGTGGCGCCCTTCCTTTGGAAAAAAGGAAGGGTAATGTAAGTCCAGGGGAACATCCCCTATGTGTAGATCATTCGCTCTTCCCATTTCCAAATAAAAAGGGTCAAAGAGGGCAGCTGTACCCCTTGTCACTCAGGGCGACCTCGCCCATGTGGTAGGCAAGTGCTGGGTAACAGCCCTCCCTCTTTGGATTCCTCCCCCAGTACCCTCGCTCACCTCAGCCAAACTTGTCAGTAAGATTAGAAAATCTGCGCTGAGATCACCAAATCGAAGTTGAAGGGTCTGAGACCGATGGGATCAAAGCTGGAAAATTGGAAAACACATACTAAAAAAGGGAAAAATGTCAAAGTATCAGCTAGAATTGCAGATGGTTCTGATTCAGTCACCAAAACAATTGCTGATGCCAACCCCTCTCAAAATTGTCAGGCATGATCCCATTGTGCAGATGGTATCTTTGGAAACCCTTGCTGACAGTATAAAACCCCTATCCATAAAATTGGGAGTTGCAGCCAACGTAAATCATTTGACTGAACAAATGGCCCAGCAGCTGGGCACAGGTGGGTTGGGCATCCAAAACCCGTTTCCAACCAATTAAGACTGCCCCTACGTGGGGTGGCCCTGGGGATTTCCCATTGATTGTTGGGCCAGATGCTGTCATTCCAACCAATGGAAATGCAGTCAAGCCTTGGTTCAGGCATTTGAGATCAAACTGACAGTGACTTGGCCTGCCACAGAATCTTTTGATGTCAGTTCCAATTGAGATTATCTGCCCCATTCCCCAAAAAATTCGCTGGGTTAGGTGAAATTTGAGGGACCCAATCCTTGCTTGGACTCACTACAATTGAACACTATTTAATTAGTTGCCTTGCACTGAGAAAATTGTTGGTCAATTTTTTTTCATTATCTTTCCAATAAAAAGATTCTTTCCCTAATTCCAGTTTTTTTTTGTTGAAGAACAAACCGCCTTTTTCGCCGGTATTCCTACGCCCCTCAGGGTTAATGGCCGTGTTCATCTGGTATTTTACTAGGTGTCTATATGCGACTATGGCTCGTACACAGTTATTGGTGGAACTCCTTCCAAGTTCATAAACGTCATACCAGCAGCAGTGCTTTTGGCATTCTGGTTTGCTTTTGGGTGCTTCAGCACTTGGAATGGAAGGCTTTAATTCTAACTTGCTGTTTGCCTGACAGTCCAGGGCCCTTCAGCCTTTTGTGCTGGTATCAACAACCCTGAAAGTGGTTGTCAATTTGTTTTCATTATATTTGCAGATCAAGGACTATTTACAATAACTGCTCACCTGCATCTGTAAGCCCTTTTAATTGTATGTGCATCGAATTAGCTCCAAAGTCTTTGCTTTCCCAGGATGACCAATGGCGATTCCATCATGATGGTTCTGGATAATTTCCAGGCGAAGTGGCCCAGAAGGAACCCATAGGCGCCCCTGAAACCACACCATAATATCCTTTACATTATAACCCCTGGCTAAATCCTCCTGATCCAGTGTGCTCTTAGTAAGGATCATTGTATATTTGGCTGATAATGGATGAGAAAAAACTATCATTCTGAACATACTGTATTACTCTGCATTTTCCAGAGAATCCAGCACTGGCTGTTGGCTGGGGAAGAGAAAAGTTGAGACACAGTCTTACCAGTGGAATCATCACTGGGTATTATGACCCTCAACCTCATTTGGATTGGGAGCTAATGCAGGATTGTGGCTCAAAGCATCCACCATCCCATTCTCCTTGCCATTAGTAAACTCATAAGAAAATTCAAATTTGGCAAGGTCTCATACCAACGGGTCTGCCATGGAGTTAAGACATTAAGGTCAAGGTAGTACAGCAAGGCACGGTGATCTGTATTTATGCTGAAAGGTTGGAAAAATCCATGCAAGTGATGGCCCCAATAATTTAACGCCCTCACAACTGCTAATAACTCTTTGTCATAAACGGTATAGTTTAACTCAGGTAGAGACATCTTCATAGAAAAATATCCTACCGGATGTTCAATACCATCTTCGCCCACTTGTAATAAGGCAGCCATTATGGCAAAGTTGGAGCCTTAGTAGACACAATGAACTCCTTTTCAGGATCTACATGGAGAAGGACGGACGTGGACAACAGGGTGCACTTTACTGCTTAGAAAGCATCCTCCAAAATGGGGGACCACTGAAGCACTTTTGCACCACTTGCCCTATATAAGTGCGCCGCAACCTCAGAAAGATTTAGTGTGAACTTCTTGAGGAACGTACACGTCCCCAAAAAACTACTCAATTCTTTGACTGAAGATGGGGTAGGACACTCACAAATCGCCTTCTCCTTGTCTGGAGTTATCATGTGCCTTGGTCAAACATGATGTTGTCCAGAAAGTGCCCTTGGACTTGAATAATTCAAATTTACTAATCTTGAGTGTAAGGCAGGCGGCCCTCAACCTCTCCACCACTTGCCAAAGGTATACTAAATGAAACTCATTATAAGGGGAAAACACCATAATATCATCCATGTAGGTAACCGCGCATACCCCAACAGGTCCCCCAAAGCCACTCAATATGGCGTGAAAGATAATAGGGGCATTCTTAAGCCCAAAAGCATGACTGAAACTGGAAAATACATTTTCTGGTACAGAATTCAGTTAACCACTCCTGTTCCTTATTAATCTGGATCTTATTGAACGCATTCAGGCAATCCAGTTTGAAGAAGACTTTAGCCTTATCCACATAGCGCGCAATCTGTGAATCCAAAGGGATGGGATAAAGAGCTGGTATAGTAATATTTATAGGTTCCCATAATCTACACAAGGGCGTAAAGTTCCATCAGCTTTCTCCACGAATATAAGTGGGGAGCACACTGGGGAGGTACGCTGAAAAATCGCGCCTAGGCAGACCGCTACTTAATCCACACGTCTAATGCTGCTTCCTCCCATATTGTCAAAGGTTAGATTAAAATATACGCATCAGATCAACTGTGAGCTATAACTTGCAATCAAACTCTGAATGAGCAGGTAATTCATTGTCTGAAGCCACATCAAACGAAGATCTCAGACCCTCCAAAATAAGAAGGTAAAGATACCTCAAGTGAGGGCTTCAACAATGGAGAGACACTGAGGGTGTAGATATTAAGCCAGTGGGGCAAATCGCCCTGGAAGTTAGCCTCAGACAAAGGAACAATTAAAGTATGACCATTCTTTAATGTCAGGGATAGGGTATTGTCTCTCAAGATGGTCCTGATGTCAAACTTTCTCCACCATTCTAATCCAAAAATAATGAGGTACAAGAGGTTTTTAATTGCTTGGAAACAGTCTGTCAAAAGATAATTGCCCACTTGATGATCCACTAACCCTAATAACTTCAGGGTGGGAATAACTTGAGAAGCCCCTCCCCTCACCATACCACCTGGTAAGTAACTAAGTTCAAAGTAGTCAGCTAGGCCTTGGACAATGAAATTCTCAGAGGCTCTAGTTTCTACCAAGTTAGTAGTGCTAATTTCACCTGAAGGGGATGAAAGGGTAGCCATTAGCAAAAAAATATAACAAATGATCTTTAATTATAGCAGAAAACGCCAACACTTCACCACCAAACTCTTCTTCAGGTTATAACATGCCCCCAGGGTACATTTCTGCATCAAAAAATGGAGTGGGATATTTGGCCACTCTTACTACTGAAGCCACATGTCCCACCATATATTCAGCAACTGCATAAACGTTTTATATTGTAATTGTAACTCCTTCTCCACTTCCTGGGTTCTACGGATCATTGTGATAGTCAAGCGTGGGTTCTCTGGGGTAATTTGACACACATGAATGGGGTCCATACCTGATCCATAAGAGAATAAATATTGTTCAGTTGTATATATTGCAGCACCGTTATAAAACGCGTTTTTGGTCACAAGACCCTAATCCCTTTCTGGCAATGGGTTGTATGACGTTATCCAAAGCCATCACCCCCAGGCCCACTGTTGAGGATACTGCATGCAAAATCCAAACGCAGTTCCAATGAAAACTCATTTATTTGAATTAATTTAATTATTTTCAGCGGAATGTTGGGGATCATGACTCTTGGTATGTGAAGCGTCTATTCATCAGGTAAGAGCAAGGAGAGTGGGTACTTTCCAGTTGGAGGTAGCAAAAATAACGTCAAGATGCTCCAACCTTTGGGAAAAAGAATAAACAGTGGTGAGCCCCACCGCAACTGTGGCCAACAGCTAGCGCACACCATTTGTACTTTGTGAAAGTCCCACACGGAAGAGTTCATGCACATAAATTAGATAGGTTGGTCAACTAATGTAAGGTGAGTGTCTATAACTCTCCAGTTTCCAGCGTGGTAGTGCATGATGCACAGGGCCAATGCCAGGAAACTAGTTATTATTAATAAAGTCTCTAGATCCCTGCAGAGGGTGATTGAGCAGTAATAACTTAAATCAAGGATAGTTATCATTAGAGGGAATAACCAAAATGGAACCAGGCGGTGCTTGGAGTGGCAGTGTATAGTCGAACAAGGTTGGAGGGAACCTGGGCGGCCCAACGGTGCATGGCGGATGGATTTATAGTAGTTAAAATTAAATGGTTAACGTAGTGCAAGACCTCCTCAAAGAGGTCCGCGCACAGGATTGTCAAAGATAATATATATAAAAGTTGAACTAGTGAAGGGGTTTATTATGTGGGAAGTTGACCAATGAGGGAGATTGGTCTTGAGAAAAGGATTTAGGGTAACTTGGGAAAACAATCAATATAAAGAAGCAGGTCTAAGCTGAGATGCACCAATAGGTTCACGCTTCCATTGGGCAATAAACTATACCTGGTATGTGACTGAACTCAGGTTATTGATTGTAGGAAAGGCTGACCCAAGCTGGAAATTTTAAAAACTGAATGGTTTTTAAGACCCCGTTCATCAAGAAACCAAAGTGAACCATTTTTAATGCAAAAATGGTTTGTTTTAACGCACTTGCTGTTATACAGGGCCAAACTTCTCTTGCATCCCTAGGACCAACCTGGGCGTACCTCGCCTTCACCCAAAAATTGATCCAAGGTATGCTTGAGGTCAGGGAAGCCAGACAACTTCACCTTCTTGGCCCCCTGACATGCAGCTTTGTCCTTGATATTTGTCCTCATGACGATGTCATTTTCAAGCCATAACAGATTACCCTTTGAGGGTCCTGATCGCAACCCCATTTCTTACATCTGGAGAATTCATATAGTGAACTGAGGGAATCTGTAGCAAGTTGGTAAAGAATCGACATCACATGGGGAAAAGGGGCCAAATATGATTAACAGTGAAAATTTTTATCCATAATAGTTAACAGTCATAAACTATCAGTAACAAAGCCTGATGGGTGTGTCCCTCAGCAAAAAAAGCAGTTAATGTTGAAGATTTTTTAACACTTGCAATGGCATCAAGCCCTTTCAAAAGTTGTTTCCCGTTTGGAAACCTCCCTAAAAAATACTGGAATCAAGGCCTAATGGGCGTATATCTACAATGAAGAAAGTGCTCAAGTTCAAACCTTTGATGGAACTTGTTAATGGCATTAGGCCATTGTCAAAAGTTGGTGCAGTTCAGAACACTCCCCAAAAATATCAAATCCTTGTCTGACAAATCCTGATTGGTCAAGCAGATGCCAAAGGGACTGGGTGCAGGTGGGTTGGGCATCCCAAACCCATTCCTGACCCCTTGGGACCACCCCAACGTGGGGTACCATTAGGAGGTTCCTGTTGCCCATCAGGCGAGACGCCATTGCTAATTGTCAAAACTGCAGCAAATCTGAAATTTGGGCATCTGTAGATGGATTAACAGTGACTCAGCCCACTTCTAACATTTTTGAAGTTTATTCAAAATAAGTTAATTTTCTTCCCTCCCTTGCTTGAAATTCGCCAGGTTAGGTGAATTTTTTGGGCCCCAAATACAAACCTAAAATAAATAATCCCCCAAATCAATTGTCTATTCAAGCAGTCGTAATGCTAAAAAATTGATGGTTGACTTTATAATTTTAAATTCAATAAAATTTCTGCGCCTTAAAACTAATTTTCCATATGAATAAATTCAAACCTCCCATTCCAATTTCACTTTTCCCAGCACACAAACCCATGGGCCTGGAACTATGACAGACAGGTGCTTTGTTAAGTTGCTATTTACAATTATGGCCTATTCGTGCTCTCTGGTGAAATCTATTGCATCACAACATAACGTCATTCAAGCAGAAGCGCCTCTGGCATTTGGGCTTGCCTTTTGGGTGTTCTTGCATCCAGACTGGCAGGCTGGTTAAACTTTATTTGCCTCTCTCATGATAGAGCCCCTTGGGGCTTTTTTAAACTCACAGATGATTCCAATGCCATATCAGCAACCCACCATGAGATATAGTGGGATCCAATACCTTTGCAACATGATTATTGATACTACTAGGGGTTTATCTGAGGCAGTTTACCAGAATCAGACTATGATTTTAACCCTTATATAACTCTACACATGATTGATGCCAAAGAAATTTGAAAACTGTACCATTGATGAGTAACTGGAAGCTTACAAGGCATGTGTGATGACTATGAAATGAGTGATGACCGTGAATCTACAAAGTGCCAAGCTTTCTCACAGGTGTGGCAAGAAGGTAGCATAGTTCCAACCTTCCATTAGATATCTGGGATAAATAGCAAGAATGTTTCCAATCCAAGTTCCACATATGTTGTAAAAAATAATATTATTATACAACAGGTTGCTGACATGGCAGAAGAATTATATTGATACTCCAGGTCATTAGGACAGTGGCTGATTTTGATCATCCTAATGGTTTAACTGATAAATACCCTAGGAAAGAATTTCTATAAATTTTTAATAAAAATAAAACTTTTAAACAAGTTGGAACTTTATATTAGTCACTTTATTGGAAAGTTAACAAAGGTTTTAGTACTTATTAGGATATTTTAAAGCTTAGTACTAAAAAAGGAAGTTTTAAAGCTTATAATATTCCCTGTTGTTGGTATAACTTAGAATAACCAAAGGATATTTCTCAAATAACTAAATTTTCAACATACCTAATGTTGGCAAATTGCTTAACTGTTTATCACCCATCTATTTTATTTTTATACTGATTCAACTTGAGGCAAAATCATTGGATGTTTATCTGATAGAATTTTTGGTAAATGATTTTAGATAATAATGTCCAAGATACAAGACTTTAAAGGCTTAGAAGATTACTCTAAAATGGGGTTGAGGTTTCTAGTCTTAGAATTGAGAAATTATTTTATAAAATTAAGGCTAGACTCACATGGTGAAACTTTGTATACTCTTAAGTTGGTACCATATTAAATTTTTATTTTTTAACCTGTTATAAAGAGTAATCTTGAGAAATCATTCTATTAGGCCTGCTGAGGTCTTGTTTTCATGCGTTTAAATAATTAATTAAAGTAATTACCTACCTTGAACAAAAGTTCATAGGAAACTCACTGATGAGGGCTATAGATTTTTGTATAAGTCCATAAGATTTTTGTGTATCATAAATCATTCCACTAGCTTCCCTTTTATCTTTCTGGACTCTTTTATAAGCTTGGGGTTATACAGCTTAGCTTAAGATAAATTATTTTTGATATCTGATATCTATCTGATATTCTCAATTGCATAAGGGAATATACTTATTTGTTTAGCTTTAACTCAATATTATTATTATCAAATAATCAGATTAGTAAAGGTAAAAAGGGCTAAATCATAAATAATGGTAATTCTTGAAGTATGATTTAAAATGGTGTTGTTATAAGTTCAGTGTTAAATTTATATCTTGTCCTGGTGTCTTTTAAACTATACTGTATATGTAATAGTTAGTCCAAAGATTCCATATTGCTAACAGTTGATCCTAAAGCTTTTCCAAACTGATGCAAGATGATAAGGTTTACTGTTAGTGAATTAGTAATTCTAACCATATCTAAAATTAACCCAATTGGCTAAATATGCTTTTGATCTGGATTGTTAATTGGGTGTAAATTTGATCTTGTGACTTTTATAAGGTCCGTCTTTTTTATTTAGTTTAAAATGGTATTAGCATAAGTTAGATTCTTGCCTTTTGGGCTCCAACTTTTGTTCACTTTAACTGATTGCTCTTCACTCCACTCATTGATCCATCTGATTAGACTGAACTTTGATTTATTAAATCACCTGTTTTTAGCTTCATTAATTCCAACTTGCTACTCATAATTAAAGTTTTGTCCTTATCAATAGGTTCATCTATCTGACTACTTAGGTTTTGATGTACTTTGATTCCTTTTAGAATCTCATTTACTTTTTTGTCATATAAGGTTAATATTCTTAGACACTTTAGTTGCATTGATTTTATATAATATTTTGAGTTATCTTATTTGATATATTTTGTTTATTAGTCTCATTATCTTACATCTACTTTCATAAAATTCTATAAATGGAAGGGGTTGTTCTTGTGTTTCTTAGATAGGCACAACAAATCTAAAATTCTGATATTTTGGGACATTTGTGTCAGGATAGTATCTATAACTCTCCTACCCCTAAAGAGGTGACGTGGTATCAAATCAAGATTGTCAGGGAACCAATTATTATTTAGATTATAAGCAAGACACCACAGATGGTTTCAGAGTCTTGATAACTCAAAGGCATGGTAAACTAGGTCGCAAAGATTGGCAGTGACCCAGGACTATGATGACTTAGCTGGATTCTAAGTTAAGCTTATTCCAAGTTGGAGGGAAGTTTATAGACCTTGAAGGATCTTAGATTAAATATGATCTAAACTACATTAAAAAAGAAACTGGACTAGCTTTAAAGTTTTGATGATATAAAATAGTTTATGTGGTTGGATACCTCCTCAAGGAGATCTGCGGATAGCCAACCAAAAGATCTATCAGCTAAAATTCCAATAGATCATAATAAGGAAGTTGGCAACAAATTAGGTGGTCTAACAAAAAATAACTATAAAGTAGATTGGGCAGATGGAACATGTATGCTTAGCCATGGCATTAAGCCAATTTTAACTAATAAAGCAAGGCTGCCATCATTGGTAACACTAAATTTTGTTTTTAAACTTGAATACTAGATTGGAGATAGATATTTTTTTAATTTGGTAGTTCCTATCTTTGGATAGTGTTCAATTCAATATCCCTAATTTAAACCTATTGACCCATATTGACAGGTAATTTAACATGCACCTTAAAGACCATATATTTAAAATTTATAAAACGCATAATGTGACTCCTTGGCAATACCTGGGTATGTTTGACTTGTGCTCATCTTTGGTCCAAGTTAATTTTCAAGTAAGTTAAGTTAGTTAATTTGGCACCTTTAGCCTTAGCTACTCCATGTTTTTATTTAACCGAGGTAAGCTGACTAGGGGATGGACATTACCAAAACTCAAAACCTAAAATAAATCCTCACCAAATAAAATGAACAAACCGCCCAAAATGAGAGGATGACACATATACTGCGACGGCAAAATATCTCTTTTTGAACCCAACTATCCCCAAACCCAAAAGTGCATCAAGTCTTTCACTTGTGTGCTGACTCTCATCACTTTCGCTGAGCATCAACTTGCTCAATATTTTGAGGCGATGGAACCACTGGCCTCATAAATGAAGAAAAACCGCAGATATACCCCCTCATGCCCCATGTTGCTGATGCCCTTACCCCTATATTGTCCACCATGGTCCACCAGCTAAAGCGGGCGCTGGACAAAAGTTTCCCAAAAGCTTCCTCGCCTTCTGATATGGCTTCCTAGGCTGATAACCTAGGGGCTATATTAGGATTTTTTGATTTATGATAACCCCTTTGTTTGGCCCATTTGCAAATAAAGATGTGTGGCGGCTTCCCCTTTTGGGTTGGGCACCGCTAGTGCTAAAAAAAGACACATACCCCAAACTCAACCTACCAGGTGGGACAGTGGAATCCACTTATCTTATCACGGTGGAAGGAGAAGGGGGGATCAGGGGGCTCATCCTCAGGCTACACTGGGCTTAGCCACTTCATGCTTATTCCTGAAGTTTACACCAGTAGTTATTTCATGAAAATGATAGTTTAAGGTCCGTTTTTGAACAGAGTGGGTTAGGGGTTAGATAGTTTGACTGGTTTTATTTTGGTGCTTGGTAAGGAATTATGTAAGGTTTAATGCTTCTGTATCTTATTGTCCTAATAAGGCACTTAAATTCTCTTATAAAATTTCCTTGAGGTTTAGGTATTTCCTTATTTGATAGGTCATCAATTTAATTTCTTTTTGTTAGAGCATCATAATTTTTGCTTCTAGATACTTCAGCTTATCTTTATAATTTGTAAGCATAAATTTATGCCAGAAGGAGTTTTTAGGATTTTTATCATCTTATTGTGTGGATGGATACTGAACCTTCCAGACAAGAAGTTTAAACAGTACTGGTGGCAGCCTAGCATATGGGTGCTGGTATTGCATAAGACCTATCCATAGAGGTCAGTAGGCGCTTGAGCAATGTATGGGTTTTCATACAGTGGGAATTGCCCCATTAGTGCTCCCATATGGTCTAGGCGGCAGGTTATAGCACTGATAGGGCATTGACTGAGCAAAATTAACCTACCCTGAAGCTGAAGGTACCTTATGATTACTTTGGTTAATTATTGTGGGACATCTTCCATCAATGCGGACCAATTTAAAATGCTAGCAAGGGTTCCAGCTCTTCCTGAAATAATGTCTGGGTTTATTAAAGTTGTGAGATTGGAAGTTGTTTTGCATAGGTCATCCCTGCACCAAAATAGTGAGTTTTTACACTTTTACTGAAAGGGCATCTATCTGTGCAGTGAAGTAAGAGAGGGAACTGATCAACTGGGTTTTAGAATGGCGTTGTCCATGGACTCTTCTACCATCAAAAAGATTTTACTAGTTGTCAAGTCATTTGGTCATTGGTTGGATAGGCGTCTAGACTGGCTTCATTTTAATTGCATGGTCTTTACATGATAGTTGAACTATAAGGGATAGAGTTAATGTTTGCTTAAAAATCATTTAATAAACAATTCAAATATCTATTGGTACATATTGCAACAGCATCGGTTGTCAGACTGGTGCCATTCTCCTAAGAGGTCTGTCAGGCTTCCGTTTTTGAGTTCAATGGTAAATATGCCCAAGAAGCCTGATTTTCAATAATTGAAGCCATATAAAATGCATGGCAATTTTTTTATTTATTTTAAAGGTGACAATTTACCCCTGATTTCCCATTGGCTAGATTATCTGTCCTCTGGTAAGTATGGTAAAATAGACTTATTATAAATTATTAAAGACAAGGTATAGAAATAATACAACTTCATTTTATTATAGAATAGGGTTTTATATGTCACATCTAACAATATAACCTCAAAGGGAAAAGGATTAATAAAAATATTAGAGGGTGGAATTCGGATGGGAGTTGCCTAATCAGGTGATGCATTTTGGATGGTATAATGCCTTTGTAGCATAATACTGATAGGGAAAAATGTATGTTGAATGTACCAAGTTACCATCTAGTACTAAAAAAATGTACCAAGTTGGATAATACTTGGTATCACTTATGTCAAATGGTGGCATATTCTTTATTCTTGCCCTTTTGTAGTTAATATTGACTACTGCCTTGTGTGCCACCTAGTGTACTGGTTGCCTGACATTCTGATTTTTCTTCATTTCAATTAGACAGAATTTCACCTCAGGGTACCTTAAGCTCAATTTGGTCATACGGAAGTTTCATGAGGTCAATTTGGGATATACTAATTATTGATTTTTCCAAGTGATTAATTATAGTAGTTTCTTTAATACTCTTCTTGGGTCTAGGAATAAATTCTGTCATATGATTCAAATGGTCAATATCCATCCCATTATGTCCATTATCTATATCCAACATCACCCCCTTCAAGGATATTTGCAGGAGAGCACTGATAAAAATCATCTATGTACGTGATTGATATTTACTCCAGTTCCTAAAGACTTAATTGGATATTTGTCCCCAAATTTGTAAGGTATATCATATGGCCCATCCCAGATGGAATCTAATTTTCCTCCTTGTGATGCTATACAATTGTGATAGAACAGGACTAAGTATAACTCTCAAAGCATGTAAAATATGGCAAGATGCATTTGCTTCTTGACCTTCTCTTGTAACTATCTAGGCTAGCTTCATCATCACCTCTTATTGTAGTTGTATGATCTTCTGGGCTAATCTTCTTAGCACTTTCTCAGGCTCTTTGATATTTTCACTAGTAGTTTCATGAACTAATGGAGCCAAAATTCTAGGTTCTCTACTGTATAAGTCTTTAAGGGTAAATTTTAATAATTTAATATTAACTTATCTTATAAGCCATTAACGCACTTGGGAGATACTAGTCTCTATATAATGGATTTGTAGTTGCCATCTTGCATAATATTGAAACCAAAGTTCCATTTGCTCTTTCTAAATTAACATTAGTTGAGGGTTGTATGGTGCTGAAAGTAATTTTTGGGGTATCATGCTCATAGCTAAGATCCTAATAGCTCTTGAAGTAAGGTTCTTACCATAGTTGCATAGCAGTACCTTTGGGAAACCATGCTTAGTAAGAATATTTTTGGTAAAAAGTTAGTAATAACCTTGGGAGTCTGCACAGAAATGGAGATTGCTTTGACCCACATTGTATAGTTATAAATTTCCACAAAGAATGTATCAATTTACTACTGTATATTCAGGCAGTGAACCTATGACATCTTAACTGATGCTATGAAACAGCTGCTGAGGGGTCAGGGCTGATACTTGTACTTAAGCTTAATTAGAATCTTTTTTTACAATTTATGCAAAAATCTAATACTTCCACTACAGAGTCCAGAATTCTTCCCAATAGTAGCAATCATTGATCCATCTATTGGGATTTTGTCATAAATTAAAATGAGTAAAAATTATGATGGGATTTAATCCTAATCTACAGATTTGGTTATAACTATCAGACATTTAGATTCTTGACTAGTCGTGATGGTTTTCCCAGTGGAGAATAGTTTAGTTTTACTAATAACTCTTGGTCATAATATCAGCAGAATAGTTTAACCCAGGTTAATAATATTACTCCTAGCCCTCAGAAAAATAGCTTGGATTAAGTTAACCTTGTTACCTCAAACCCCAGTTTAATAGAACAACTGACTTGGAAGTCTTCAAGAACTAGCTTAAATTTAATGCCTTATTCTAAGAGAAAACCACCCCTTTTTACAGACCTGAAGGGGGTTCCAAAGGGTAAAGATATCTTACCCACCAATCAAAAACTAGAACATCTTGTGATTACTGAGATGTATTATTTTCAGGATGCCTGATTAAGTAAAATTTATTTAATTGTTACTGCATGGATTTGCCATACCTTCTGTCAACTAATCATCCAGAATTAAGCCATATCGGAGTGAAGGTATTTTTGTGAGTTCTGATAGGTAGTTTTGTCATTTTGCCAAAACCACATTATCATCTGCCTATACTGAATCTAATCTTGCATCTTACTATTAGCCCCCAAGCACCACAAGTACTGAGAATAATTCTTATAAAGTATCATTATTATACTCAACTAATTTATTGAGGATAAAATTATTTGTGATTTACTATATAGATCTAAATTTTTTAAACAATTGAAGAGTATCATAACACTCTTACATCTGTTACTTTGTTAGAATCCTACAGAAAAGCACTTTCAGGAAACTCCTTGCCTGGATTTTGATCAAGTGGTGCTTAATACAGGAGCTACCTGTACACCACAATCTCAATTATAGCAAATGAAAGGCGCTCCTGTTGCTAGCTTCAATGGAGATAAGAAATGGAGATAGTGCAGAAGATGTTCAGATGAAAGCCCCCTTACCACCACCTTTAGAGATGAACAAATTGACTGCATGATTATACTAGAGTTCTGAAAGATTACCTGGGCGGTGACCAAAGCGGTTAGAGACCTAAATCATGGCATACTGAATCCTGGGGATCTCATTTCCTTTTTTTAGTACTAGATGGTCCCAATGGGGATCTCATTTCCAGTGAGAAAAATATCTTGGTGTAAGATTGCCTGATATTCTTATACAAAACCTGAACCCTCCCAGACACTTATAGTCAACTCACAAATTTGACTGCGTATATTCTCAAGCTTTCACACCCAGCTATGTTTCACATGATCTACCAGTTGGGAGTACACCATGAGGAACTACAACGCCACCTGGTAAATAATGAAGAACTGAGACTATCTTATGACAATCTTTATAACTTGGCCTCTAATCATATAGGAAAAGTAAAATCTGGCATGAAAGAAAACTGAAGACACATTATTAGCTACACGAGAAAATAATACACTTGATACTGGAGTCATGAAGTACGCGAAGGAATCTACAAAGCTCATCCATGAAGAGTTAAATGTGTCTGCCGCTAATACTAACACTCTAATTAAAGAGTTTTCTAAGGAACTTACAAAGAATGTGGAAAAATCACAGTGAGCTATTGTCTCAAGCGTCTACATCTCAGAAGGATGATGAACGAAAAATAGCCACTTATGAGCAACAACTGGCTAAAGCCTTGAGATTATTGAGAAAAAAAGGTGTATTTTCAAGAATCCTAATAATCCACTCCAACTTTAGAAGTTATGGCCGCTCAGTTGGGGAAAGAGTTAAAGATGAAGGCTGCACTTATAAAGCCAAGTATTTGGCTCGATAGGTCAATGTGTGAAAAGGATTCTCAGGGTGTCAAAGTCACCCTTGAAGGGGATGTTTGTTAAAAGATGTAAACTCTTAGTTCACTAAAGTTGAGATTTTCTATGAATAGGTCAAGGCTGGCCTGCATTTTAAAGGCGCCCAGCCTCCTGATAATGAGGGGTGTAAGCAAATGAACGAGGAGCAAAAAATTATGTCAGGGTGGTGGAATTGATCAACAAAACCTAAGTTCTCTTTTACCTAACCTTCTTTTGATTTTAAAGAGATTTGGAGCCAGCTTGGTGAGCTTGAGCTGACAAGCTGGTTATTGAGGCTACATGGTTCTGTTGGAGATTCAAGTGCAATGACTGATTATAACCAAGAATGAGGTTCAGAGTCTCAGTCTAATAAGATCTTAAAATCACCGTTGGAGATATCCAATTCTTGGTTAGACTGACAATTGACCCTTCGGAGTTATCAGCCTCCTCTAATGGATGAGGCTAAGCAATCTGAAGGGGCTAAATAATATGAAGGGTCTAAGCCCTCCACAAGAAGGTCAATCCCATCTAATAAGAACTTTACCAGATCTGACCATCACAAGTATATTAATAACAATCAGCAATATTGGTCCTCTATTATAAAAGATCTTACCTTAGTTAAAGCATGAAGATCCTCACGAAGAACTACCAAATCTATTCCTATAAATATCCCTCATTTTTAACTAATAAAATACCAATTATTTTGTCTCATATAGCTCTATTTTGGTCAATTCATAAAAAAGTTCAGTATTTTGATTAGAATTTATTATTGTAACGAAACTAATGGCTTTGTTGCCTTGTTTCCACCTTTGCTAGAGCCACGAAACTAATAATTTCTTAGCCTTTGTAGCACTTGAATATCGCAATTTTTCACGAAATTCCAATACTAGTTCTTCCTGCCAGGTCTGCTTCTGAGGCTACCAGGTGAAAAAATTTAACATGTCAATGAACATGTTTAGTAAGAAAGCCATTTTCTGAGTATTCAATGAGTATCACCCAATGGGTACACTCTAACAGGAAGGAGATGCCTTCTGCTAAAATTTAGTGATATTTACTTCTAAGCATCTATAGACTTGGTCATTGAGGGCCCTGACCATGATAATTATCAATTTCAATCTGCAGAGGTGGAAGAAACGGTCAAGGGCTTAATAAGGGGGGCTATTCAGCCCAGTGCCCATCCTAACAGAGAATGAGCATCTAAGGTTTCATCTAGCATGATGGAATTATATAACAGAGCAGTTTTACAACATATGGAAGTCAGTTTGGCTAGAACAGAGCAGTATCTCCAGTACTACATGCATAATGCCATTCTTCACATACTTCAGATTCTGGGGTTACATCATATTGAGATCCACCGCCAGTTGACCCTGGCGCAACAATTTCATTTTCAGCTATCCTCTTTTATGAGACTGCTTCTAACTTTGGTCAGGATAATCATGAAGCCATACTCAATAATAGGAGTTAAATCAATGCTCTACATAACCATCTGGTGAAAGTTGACACTAAGGTGTGGGTTATATCGGCCAAGAAGTATCTCAACAGGTTAAATATGTTGCTAATCCTACTCAACACCGCATCTCTACCCTTGAAGATAAGATTACTAAACAACTGGGACAATTGTGAGCCCAACATGAGGAACGCTTTGTTGAACTCGATGTGCTACTTCACAACTTGTCCTAATTGTGGATAATATTTGAGAGGGTGGACCTAGTCCTGTTGGTCCTCCTGGACCTTCAGGACCACCTAGTTCTCCTTCAGTGACCCTGGGACCCACTGGTGAATGAGATCCTCAAGGACCTGCGGGTTAACAGGGCCCCCTGGGGCCTGCAGGTCACGATAGTTCACAAGGACCCCTGGGACCTCCATGTCCCCCAGCTCAACATTTTCAGTTCACAATTCTTAACCTTTGAGTCTACTAGTATCAAGAGTGCAGGCGTTAGAAAACCAAATCCATGCCATGCTCAAGGATGCTTCTTATCTCTAGTAGGCCTTTCAACTAAGCTGGATTATTCTCTAACCAACTTATTGGATGATGTAGATAATACTCATCATCTATGCGGTGCTAACCAATCTATGCAAGAAACTCAGTTTGCAATGTTAAAATCTTCCATTGATCGTATAACTGCTAGATATGGAGTACTTGAGAATAAGCAATAATAAATGCTCGCTGCAATTTCTAATTTAAAATTAATCGCCTGAAAATGACCATCTTACACAATGGGTCCAAAATTTATAGGATGATCTCAACCATTTTTGACAAAAAGTTGACTAAATTCCTACTCAAACCCATATCCCTGAGTCTGAACCCTCTGAAGCTGATCCAGTCATAGTATCTGGCATACACGTCTTAAGAAATGAACACATTGCTTTCAAACCTACCTTTAAGGATAAGTATGAGCTGGGTGAATGTAGAATTCATTATTTTCTATTTGTCTATGAGTGAGCAATGGACGGGGTGACATATCAACAGAAAGTTCGGCATATTACTTCTTTTTTAAGCTGATTCACTCAAGAAATCATGGTCCCTCACCTTAAGGTTTGCAATATGTGAGCTCAATTAAAAATGTCTTTATTATGGAATTCGGAAGTGATCAAATTTATCTAATCAAAAGCAAGCCTTTATGAGCATCCAAGTCAAGTGAAGAGAGGCAATTCAAGATTTCGCTAAGAGATTTCATCATGAGGCACAGACTCTTTCTACTTGTGATTGTATTACTGTATATGATGTCATTTTGGCTGTGATGAGTGCATTTGCTTTTCATACTCAGTTGCTTATTACATTTAAAATCTCTTATTATTTATTTGAGGCAAGCTGACCAGGGGACAGACATTACCAAAATAGAGAAAGAAAGTATTGACATGAAACCTGAGCAGGGTCAACTCTGTCATAGAAAGTTTTTTTCACCTTCAGATCAGGACTCAGATTTTTCTGGTTACATCATGGGTAAGGTTTTCATGTTATTATACCTACTAACTGCCAATAGATTCCTTTGGCTGGCACCCCAATCAATGTGCAAAGGGCAGGAATCAAACCCGCAACCTTCAGGTTGGTAGCCATACGCCCAACCTATTCGTCTTCCACTCCCTTACATTTAAAATCTCTTAAAGGTAATTTTAGATCTATTCTTGGCATCAAAGAGGCGTTTTTGGAGATTCCTAATGGTGTGGTGCACCCAACCTCTGCTAATAACTACTTGTTCCTAAATACATGTGGTGCCACCTAGACCCAAACCTAAACCTAAGAAGGATCCTTGTAGCTATTGTGGTCTAGTGGTTCAAATGGAAACTCAATGTTGGAAAAAATAAGCTGAAGAGTCAAAAAAAGAGGAGTCAGCATAGAACAAGAGGCTCCCTGTGCTGACCTCCCTCCTGTGCCTCAATCACAATCATTTAATACTCCTAAAGACTGGTATGTGATATTTGCTCCTGGTGAACTCAATATCCCTGATGATTTAGTCAACAGAAAAACTATTTCTTCTTACGTTTCTGTTTTATCTCTAATTTAATTTGACCATTTAGTCCCTCAGTATTTTCAATCCCGCACTTTGGCACTGATGTGACTGGGTGGAGGTGATTGTACACAAAGTAAAAGTTTTGGCTATCATTAACATGGGATCGCCAATAAATTTGATCTCGTCCAGGCTTATGAAAAGGATTAAAGTGGCGCCAGACTTACATCATTATCAAAACTATAAACTGCTGGTCTTTCACATACTAAATCCATAGGATATTATTCTTCTCTTCCAATGCACTTTGAAAAGTTGGTTATATTGGCCCCTGCTGTAGTATTGGACAATAAATGCTATGACCTGCTTTTGGGAACTTAATTTCTTATTAATTTTGACGTGATAATCAGTCTTAAGGACAATTATCTTTCTTTAATTAGACACCAAGTACTTTAATTTTAAAAAAATGTCCCCAATAGCAAAGGAAAACTTAAACGACGCCTTTGCTTATTGGAATATAATAATTCCATCTCATGTCTTGAATAACGAATTTTGGGACCCAAGACTATTCTTCCGCCTCCTTCAGCTTGTGCATCAGAAGGAATGCCTTTATACTCTATCAATTTGATTACTGTTCTTCCAAAAGCTTAAGTTATAATTGATACTAGAGTAAAAGTATTTGTGCAGGCTGATCATGTATTAGAGATCTCCAGTAACAGTGATCTCTCTCATTTGGAGGCCTTAACCTGCTCCAGTATTCTTAATCCCACTCATAATGTTAATTTTCTAGTCTTACTAGCTAATATCACCTTTTGATTTATGCAATTGAATCAAGGTAATCTTATCACTTATGTGCAGCATACTCCTGTGAATGAAATTTTATCCATCTCAGGATGTGGGGACTTACGTGATTTTGAGTTGGAAAAATGACCTATCATTGCTAGAGTCGATGTCAAATTTGGAGATTTACTTACTCCAGAACAACAGCATGAAGCCGAGGCTCTAATTGAAGAGTATGCGGATATATTTGCCAAGGGTTCTGTTGATTTTGGGTAATGAAAGATGTGCAGCATTAGGCGAAAACTGGGGATACTCTCCCTATTTGAGCCTGGCCTTATTGCAAATCTAAAGTTGAGCATGCTCAGGTCTCAGTGGAATTGAAACGACTCCTCAATGCGGGGCTATTAACGCCTTCTTAAAGTCCATGGGCTTCCCCTCTACTCCTCATCTGAAAAAAGATGGAGGTTATAGAGTGGTTATGGACTATCATCAGCTTAATGCTGATACCCAAAAGGATTCTTATCCTCTACCTCACATTGATAACTCATTAAACCTATTTTCTGTGTCACAGTTATTCTCAGCCATGGACTTTGATAGTGGCTACTGAAAAATTGACCAGGCTCTGGAAGACCGTCAAAAATGCGCCTTTATTTCTAGTGAGGGTTTATTTGAACCTACTCATATGCTGCAGGAGCTTTGTAATGCCGCTGCTACTTTTCAAAGAGCCATGGATGGCTTATTTGGTGATTTGGAATTTTTCTGCGCTTTAGTTTATTTAGACAATGTTACTTTTTTCTCTCGCGCTTTTAACAAGCATTTAGTTCATTTAAAATAAGTAATTGACTGAATGTGTAGTGTTATACTTAAGCTAAATCCATCTAAGTGTGCTTTTTTAAAACTGAGATGGAATTATTGGGCCATAAAGTTAATTGCAATGGGATTTTACCCTTATTTAATAAGATACAAGCTATTTTGGACATTCCTGTTCCTAAAAGATTGCGTGATATTAAGTGTTTTTAGGGATAGTTGGTTATTACTGACAATTCATACCACATTTTGTTGAGATTGCGGAGCCTTTGGTTTATTTATTGCATATGGAAGTTACTTTCTTATAGGAAGAATAGCAACAGCAAGCTTCTGATCTTTTGCGTCAAGCTTTAGTTAGTGCCCCAAATTCTAAAAATTATTCAAAGTGGGTCGACCTTAGGACAAATATACCACACTGAAAATGCTTTCTAATTAGTACAGGTTCTGAACTTAAAACCTGCACTAGGGGTGGAAGCAGCTTTACCCGCTTGGCTAACCACCCTTAAAAAATTATTCAAGGTAGGTTGACCTTGGGACAGATATACCAAACCAAAAATTTTTCTAGCCAGTACAGGTTTCAAACTCAAAACCTGTACTAGGGGTGGAAGCAGTTTTACCCACTTGGCTAACCACCCTTTAGTGTCCCAGTTTTAGCCCATCCTGATTTTTAAAACCTTTTATCATATTTACTGATGCCACTGATGTAGCTATTAGTCTATTCAGGCTTAGCATGATTCCACACTGGTAGATCATCCCATCACTTATTATAGTAAAACCTTTTCCAAAGCAGAATACAATTATAGCATTACTGAGAGAAAATGCCTTGCAGTCCTATCCGCCATCAAGCAATTTCACCCTTATCTCTATGGCAAACATTTTACTATAATCATGGATCACGCTTTACTAAAATGTTTCTAACAAATGAAGGATCCTGATGGACGCTTAGCTAGATGGGCGTTAAATCTTCAGAATTATGACTTTTTAAATCAACATTGCACGGGAGCTATACATTAAAATGCTAATGGACTTTCTTTTTTTACCTATACTAACTTTACTCACTTCTGAGGAAGTTCACATTTATGATATGATTGGCAGACCTGAACTCAGATATTGTGAATTTAAGGATGTTATAGTGAAGATAAAAACTTAATTGAGAATACTCAAGTTAAAGATGGTTATTTATATAAAAAGTTGGGATCTAAATGGATGCCTTTTATTCAGCCTTCTGCGAGGACTGATACTATTATGGAAGCTTATCAAACTGTAGGGCATGGAGTATTGCTAAGACTTTACACTGGTTGAAAAGTCATTGTTATTGGGATAACATGCTGGAATCTGTGAACGAGTGTTCAAGACTTGTCTTACTTGCCAATAACAGCATAGCGGAAATCTGAATTACCAACATAAAATTGTGGGACCTTCAGAACCTTTTTCCACTATGAGTATTGATGTGGTGGGCCCTCTCCCTACTGCTATATATGGACATCGTTATATTATATTAGCTAATCTCCAAATTACCAAATGGATTGAAGCTGTCTCTGTTTCCAATAACACCACTAAGGCTACTGAGTCCTTCTTTTTATATAAGTTTATACCTGCATAGTAGCCCAAAAGTTTTATTATCTAATAATGGGACAAAATTTTGTTTCACAGGTGTTATCTGAGCTTACTAAATTACTGGGTACCTATCAGTCGTTTACAGCTCCTTACAATCCTTCCAATAATGGTATGGTTGAACAAGCAAATTTTACCCTTGTAGCCATTTTCAATATATGGCCTTTAACAATCCTAGTATATGGAGTCTCTACTTAACTAGTGCAATATTAGCCTATAGGTTTAGATACCATTATATAATTGGGATGTCTCCCTTCAAGGCTCTTTATGGTAGGGATCATATTTTACCCTCAAGTGTACAACCTATACTTGATGCTGCTACCCCGCAAACTAATTATCTAGCTATGAGGAGGCAGCTGATGAAATTATCAGAGTTCAAGCCTTAGCTTTGAGTTCTCTTGCTGCTACAACCTTAAAAGAGGGAACTAGAACCAATGCTATTTGCCTACTTTACCTGAATATCAAATTGGGGATCTTGTACTCTTTTATCATCATAGACCTAGAGGACAAATTCACAAACTTGATACCTTATGGGCCAGTACTTACCATATTATTTATTATTGGGGTATTGAATACTCCATTTCATCTATTGATATTGGGACTATTATCAATAGAGTTAATAGTAGGTTTCTTTGTAATTATGTGCCACCTGGGCAAGATCTTGAGGGGGGGCATTGTTGGAGGTTTAACTGTAATGACAAATTCCAACTAATATTGAGGTTCAGAGTCTCAGTCTCATAAGATCTTAAAATCCCCGTTGGAGATATCCAATTCTTGGTTAGACTGACAATTGATCCTTTGGAGTTATCAGCCTCCTCTAATGGATGAGGCTAAGCAATCTGAAGGGGCTAAGTAATATGAAGGGTCTAAGCCCTCCACAAGAAGGTCAATCCCATATATTAAGAACTTTATCAGATCTGACCATTACAAGTATATTAATAACAATCAGCCATATTGGTCCTCTACTAGGGAAAATCTTACCTCAGTTGAAGCACGAAGATCCTCACAAAGAACTACCAAATCTACTCCTATAAGTATCCCTCATTTTTAACTAATAAAGTACCACTTATTTTGTCTCATGTAGCTCTATTTTGGTCAATTCATAACAAAGTTCAGTATTCCGATTGGAATTTATTATTGCAATGAAACTAATAACTTTGTTGCCTTGTTTCCACCTTCTCTAGAGCCACGAAACTAATAACTTCTTAGCCTTTGTAGCACTTGAATATCACAATTTCATGAAATTCCAATAGACTCTATGTAAATACGCCTTTTGAAAGCCCCTGAAGCCATAGAAACCAGGCTTGACTCCATCTAAGAGCATATTGTTCGTCTTTCTCACACTTTTATCCAGATGGAAATTTACTTAAAGACTATGGGACATGACGCTCCTGCTGTCTATGCTCTCACTGAGAGTGATCTAACTATTTTAAAGTACATTTCAAGGACAAGTTCTAATGGGCAATGGTAACATTGCCTTGTTTCTATACATCTATAAATTGGCCATAGAAGGGGCGATCAATAACCAGAAGGTCAAGAACATCCTCTCTTGCCTAAGTAACATGGCCCAAGAAGTAATAGTTCCTCACAAGGATACCCTTATTATTTGGTCGGAGGTTAAGGAGGCATTTATTGACAAATTTGGACCAGAACAGAGTTTAAGCATGAAAAAATTGACTTTATGCATATTTGTATGCAAAACGAAACTCAATTGACGCCTTCTCTTGTCAGTTCTAAATTATAGCCCAAATGCTATTAACCTCTTGTTGAGAATTTTTCATTCTCATATGTATGTGACTCCATCAGTGTGCCAGGGCAAACAGTATGAAGACTTCTGGTTCTTGCTTTTTCACAATCATTGGCGACATTTACCTAAAAATTCGCAGGGCAACCCACCAACCCAGCAGACCAAACAACTTCTCCTTATGAGGCTTGACCACTCATTATGTCTCAGAGGTCCTCTTTAGGTCTGGCCAACGTTTTTGGTTCAGCAGCCTCTATTGACTCCCTCAGGGCTTCTCCCATTCAATCTTTCCAGTCCATCATTGTTGTTGCTAGTTGCTTAGGTTCCCACGGGGTTTCCATCTAGTTCAAGGTTGGGAGTTGGTAGCGCTGACCACTCCAGGTGTTTTAACCCAGCACCTAACCTCTGGGGTTCTTGAGTCCCACCTCTACAAAATAAGCTAACCGCTGTTAACTAAAAGCTTAATAAAGGTAGGTAAAGGAAGGTATTTTATTAGAATAAAAAGCCAGCCCTTAAATAGGGTGGCCAAAATATAAATATTGTGATCATACTGGTGTATAATTATCATGAGAAACATAATGGGGGATAGGGGTGTGGAGGTTATGAACTACTTGAGGTAGCATCAGTGGCAGTTAGTTTACAAATGGCTATATCATATGGCATTTATAAGCTTATGGGTAATTGATTACATTCATTAGATATAGTTTATATATCACATGTGATGCACCCTCTTGATGCGGATCAGTTTAACCTTAATGGATTTGCTTCACTCCTTCTCACATTCTATTGTGATCTCAGATTGACAATTAATCATTTATAAAATTTAAAGCTTTTCTGGTTTCATCAATTCAGCAATGGTTAGATTTTTAAAAAGGTAATCCAATTGGTAAATTCATCATGTAATAAGTTCATATCAATAATTACAATCCACTCGCCATTAGATTGGCATATCAACTCTCAATCTCGTAAGCATAAATCCTAGATAAGCAAAAAATAATAATTGACTCAACCCCAAGGTTAATGCTGAGCTTATTCCTTTGCTAAGGCTAACATCAACTAGGAATTAAATTCCAACACTTTTAATATGTTAACCCTTGGCAACTACGTTTCTGCCATCATGACTGGAATGGCTTCTTGCCCTTCTTTGGTGATGCACATTACCTCAGTGAAACTTTACTTCTGGAATGTTCATGATAAAATAGGCTTTTCTAGATGTGGCTGTTTATTATAAACTAAAGACTAACCAAGGAGTTGTGTAAAAACCTTGAGTCCTGTCCATTTCAGGATCAAAAGCCTAAGCCTAAGCGAACAGAGCATCACAAGTGCAACTACTGCAACAAGGTTGGGCTTTTTGACACTGATTATAAGAAAAAAGTCCGCATTGAAGAGCAAAGAAAAGAGCTTTCAGCATAGTGACAGCACCCCCATTTCTTATAAATTTAACGAGACTGACTCTGCGCCTCTTCTATTGCTCATTTGAATTATATAGATAACCCCCAACAAAGAATGTTAAGGGTTTTATGAAGATATTGGATATTTTGTCTTAGGAGCGCCAGCTGAAGTAAAGATTCCAGATTGAATAAACGCTGAAGGAGCAGATGAGGCCACAAAAACAGATAAAACTTACATTAGCTAAGACCTAGGGTGTCCTGAGGTTATTGATACTGCTAGTGATGCTGAACAGTTCATTGCCTTGTTTCTCTAACTTATTTAGAATGTTCATACCTTGCAATATATCCATGAGAGATATCCTGAGACATCTCACAAACTTACCTCCACTTTCTTTTTAGGAAGGTTCTATTTATCACTCCTAACTTTGGTGGAACTGTAACCAAGGTAGAGGTCACTGTCCAGAAGGCACGGGTTATGGACATCCTTGACACTGGCTCTTTGATCAAAGTAACACCGTCAAAGCTTATCAAGAAGATTAAGCTGGCGCCTGACTTGAAATATCTTTAAGATTAAGGAACTTTGGATCAAACAGTAATCACGCTATCAGGGCATACTCCTCCCTACCCATTCACATTAGGAAGCTCATCCTGTCAGCGCCCACTATGGCCCTGGACAAAAATACATATGATATGCTCATTGTCACTCAATTTATGCTTGAGTATGACGGAGTCATCAAAATGAAACAGGGGATATCTCTCCCTGATTATATAAGAGGTTCTTGTAGTTTTGAACAGTAAAGATCATAGTAAGAATGAATATGCTTGCCTGGTTGAAGACCCTTCATATGCATTATCTTTGCATTACACTATTTATGGGCAAAATACAAATAAGCTTCCTGATTCAGTGGACGCTTTGGAGGAAATAATTATTTAAGCTTTTAGAAGAAATAATGATTGACCCTGGTGAAATGCGAGTAGTTGATACCAAATTTATTTTGAAATCCCCAAAACTTCTTTTTATACTAACAAGAGTTGACAGAGTTTATCCTCTAATGCCTCAAGTATTTCATTTTATACTAGATACTTCCTACCAGCGACCCTAATATTCATTAGGAAATTTTATTAACAAGGTCATTATTGTAAAAATCATTAGGAGATTAGAAAAGACCTGCTGATACCAATCAAAGAAATAAAAAAGTTTCACTTTATTAGTTCTATGTTAGATATGTTTCTACCTACTAACAATTTGTTACTTACTTTGTATAACGTTCATATTTCAGATGAACTAATCCCAGACAAGCTTAAAAGTTCACTCCTTATTAGATATCTTTAGATATTTCTTTTTTAAATCTGATACCAATTTTGGGAAAATAAATAATTGGAGCCACACAATTGATGTTGGTGATGCAGCCTATCTGCTCTAAATCCTATCATAAATCGAAGGACTAGAGCAACAAATGAGGACAAAGCTCAAACAGCTACTACACGCTGGATTACTAGTACCTTCCCAAAGCCCTTGGTTGTCCCCTCTCTTGCTTATTCAAATGGAGGTCATCAGGTAGTTATGAGCTATCACAAATTGAACAATCTCACAAAAAAGTAGGTTATTATATCCCTTTCATTGATGACGTTCTTGTACAACTCTCTGATTCCAGATTCTTTTCCTCCATGGACTTGACCAGTAAATATTGGTAAATGGACATCACCCCACATGATCAAAAATGTTCCCTCATTTGCATTGGAGGCCTATTTTAACCCACTTGACTACCTCAGGGGTTGTGTAATGCGTCTGCAACCTTCCAGAGAGCAATGAATAACATCCTAAAGGATCTTAAGCTAAGAAGTGCTATAGTCTATCTTGATTATTTCACAGTGTTTTATAAAACGTTTAATGAATAACTTACTCATCCAAAGAAATTTTTAACATTTATGTGAGTATAACATTAAGTCAAATAATTTAAATACACTTTTTTTAAAAAAGATAAGATTTACTTGAACATGCTGTCTCCCAGGAAAGGATTAAAACCTTACAAGATAAGGTTGAATTGATATAAAATAGCCGCCACCTTTAAACCTATGAGGTATCCAGGTGTTTTTGAGTATGATGTGGTGTTATTATCAATTCATCCCAAAGTTTGCGCATCTCATTGAGTCTCACATATGACTATTGGCTAAGAACATTTTTTCTATTTGGGTGCTGAACAAAAGGCTGCGTTTAAGACGCTAAAGAAATTGCTACAAAAACTCCCTATCCTACGCCACCCAGATTATGGTAAACTTTCATCATGTTTATCAATGCCTCTTATTATGCCATTGGAGCCATCCTGTCTCAATTGGATAAAAACTGTGTGGATTATTTAAATTTAAACTTCAGAGAGATGCTTTTACAGGTTGAATGTAGCTATAGCGTCACAGAGAAAGAGTGACTTGCTTTCTTACTTACTAATAACAATACCACCTATTTATATATGAAAATACCTTTACTGTGGTTACTGACCACGCCTCCTTGAAATGGTTACAAAATATGATAGATCCTACTGGACATTTGGCTTATTGGGATTAGAATCTCCAACCTTATGATAGGAAGATTGAGCACCAAGCTGGGACTTAACATATCAATGTCGATGTGTTGACTTTATTACCTGTACTTCACTTAGATAATAATAAAGTATGATAGATTGCATGACATCCTAATGACCCCTGATGCTTGAGATGATGAGGATGAACCTGTCAAGAAGATGTTATTGTGACACTCTCATAACATTAAAGTGGAGAACAGAAAGTTATATAATAAGGTAGTCTCAATTGCTTGCCTTATCTTCAACCTTCATAATGAGTAACTGCTATCATGGAGGCCCACTCTACCCTGGGACGCATCAGAGTGTGAAAACCATATGAGTGGATTAGAGATTGTACTAAGAGTAGATATAGAATCGATTATCTAAGTCCTGGATGCCTGTCTAACCTACTTAAAAATTCAATCTCAAGACCAAGTACCATTATCAACCTATTACCCCTCAACAAACCTTCCACACAACAATCCAGGCTGTGCTAGGTCCCCTACCTCAGACTGCCAGTGAGAATCAATACATACTAGTAGGAATTGATCACTTTATGAAATTTAATGAAGCTATGGCTCTAAGCCCAAACTGCAAAAAATACCACTTCTTTTCTGCATCAATATATTTTTTCTAGTCATGCCTGCCTCCAGGTGCTGCTTTACGACAACAAGAAAAATTTTACCTCTAGAGTGGTTAAGATTCTGGCTACCTCTATGAGAGCACAACAACTCTTCTCAGCCCCCTATAGCTCTTCTACAAATGGTACCATAGAAAGAGTGAATGAAATCTTGATTTCTATTTTATAAAAATGGCCATTTCAGACCCTCTACACTGGGAACAATTCTTGCCTAGTGCCCTTATGAAATATCATATTAGCTATCACTGGATCCTTAAAATGGCTCCTTTTCGCGTTTTATATGCTTGAGAACCTGGGGGTACCCGCCCTCTTAGCTAAAGATGTTTTTTCTGCTAGGACTGATATCCAGACAAAGTATAAGGAGGTTACCTAACACATTATTCAGCTACAATCTGACGCCATGAACAATTTATCTAAAACTTTTACAAAAGAGGCTAACTACCTAATGAACTCAGACCATATCTACCCTCTTTCCAAATATCAGTTTGGTTACATACTAACATAACTGCATCACACCTAAAAGTGGCAAACTTGGGTCCATTTGGGAAGGACCTTATGTTTTCACTTAAAAGAGGGGCAGTGAATATTCTATTGAGCCTCTTGCCACTAGAGTTACTATAAACCAATTACATGGACGATCTTTATAGCTCTATTCTCCTCCAACATTATTGAAAGTAGTAATGTCAGACATTTGGATTCTCAACTAGTTGAGAAGAATGGTTCAATAGTAAACAATTATAATTCTACTAAAAAATTCTCAAACTACTTTTAGAACATATCAACTCTGAGTAATAACTTTACTCCTAGCCCTCAGTATGATAGCTTAGATTAAGAGTTAACCTTATTACCTCAAACCCTGGCGGAATAGGCTAACTAACTTGATAGTCTACCCCAAGCACTAACTTAAATTTAGTGCTAACTCAAAAGAGAAACTTACCCACTTTATAGACCTGAAGGGGGTTCTGAAAGATGAAGATATTTTACCCGCCAATCAAAAACTAGAACATCCTGTGATCAGTGAGATATATTATTTTCAAAATGGCTGATTATGTAAAGTATTAGGCATTGTCATATGGATTTGTCATACCTGCTGTTGACCAATCATCCAGAATTAAGCCATATCAGAGTGAAAAGATTTTGCGAGTTCTGATAGGTTAGTTTGTCATTTTACCAAAGCCTTATTACCCTCTGCCTATACTGAATCTAATCTTGTATCCCACTATAAGCCTCTGATTTACCACAAGTACTGGAAAATTCATTTTAATAAAGTATCATTTACTATATTTTCTAATTTTTGGTAATCAAATTTTTATAGTTTACTATATGATCCTATATATATAAACATCTGCTGAGTATTTTAACACTACTGCATCTGTTGCAATGGTGAATTCTTCAGATAAGCACTTGTAAGCAACTTTTTGCCCAGAATTTGACAATAACTAATGGTGGTGATAATCCCCAATTAACTTTATTAACCCTCCCAATATTAGGGTCCAAACCAGATCAAAAAAGGTGATCTAATAATGTTCAATAAGATTAACCAGAATGTCACAGAAACCTCAAATATAGTGAATTAGGTATAGATCTTTGCTTAAATATGCTTGGTAATTTACCAAAAGTACTGACACCAAATCCTTTATATATTATTATATATGTTATAATTTACTATTATTGTATCAGCAATTAAAGCTGAGACTTTTCACTAAGGTAATTATTGAGTTGAAATCTATCATTTAGTAACCTTCTGCTTATCAATTTTCTACATATCTACCTTTTTTAATATCTATCTTCTTCTTATCCTGAATCCTCTCTATAATCCAACTTTTAACCTTCTAGCACTATAAATAGTGTGAGCCTTAATTCTAATATATTCTTTTCCTGTTCAACTTTATATTTTGCCATTTTTTTGCTTGCCACTAATTTTATAGTGAAGAAAATTAGGATATACTAATCAAAGTTTTTTTCCACTTGATTGAAGATTTTATCAAAAGTACACCTTTTAATATCCTACTCCTGGGGCTTCATTTGCCCTAAACTTTACTGGTATGGTTGGATTATATCCCTTTAAATATGACATAAATGGTGGTCCCTGCCAGGTTACCTCAAGTCTCCAACAATGTTTAACAACACTGGTAGTTACTGCCAGATGGATCAACTTAAAAAAATTTTTCTTGCTATTATGAAAGCAAATTATAAACTCTCTTTAAATAAGCAGAAACCTAGAGAAGGTTATTCTCATAGCTGAAAGAATTATCAATGGGATCATTAATATTCTGAGTAATTCAATATTTGAAAAAACCAGAAAAATTGAATGGGCCCATCAATACAGTTTTTGATAAGCAAATAATTATAATCAGGGACTATGCTGAATATGATGCTTGGAAGCTCAGCCTAGTTTAAGGAAAGAGTTCCTGATATATTATTTGGCTAAGAACATCTTTACAAGACACAAGCACTTATTGAAGTTGCTGAAGAGAACAATAACCAGAGTTTATTACAACTCCATACTAGGCTTCATAACTAACTTTAAGACAGTATAAACTGAGATAAATAAAGTTTCCAGGGGCTTAGAGGCAAGCGTTCCAAACGTTGCTGCCAAAACCCAACCCAATATTGCTGTATCTGATGAAACTTTCTTTAACAAATACCAGCAAAATCAAAATTATTTTCTTAACCCAGCTGAGGTGAAGTTTGTCAAAACCAATAGGGAAAACCCAAATAACAATAGGATGGATAATAATAACAAAAAAATGCCAATCCTCCTCAATACCAGTATTTTTGAAATCTAACTGATGCTATCAACTACCCTATTGATTTTTGATGCAGTTCCACCTGATCTAGCTAAAAGGAACACTGAGATGAATTTAATCCTCTCAATCAACATACTTAAAAAATATTCCCAAAAGTAAGCTTAAATGGTGGTTACCCCTCAAAAATTAACCTATGACTATAACACACCTGGAGTTAGGTTGGTTAACAAGGATCCTAACTATTCAGCCAGACTAAATAAAACTTTACCTAAAAAATGAAACAATTTGACCTAGCCAAAAATAGCGTCAAGATTAATTGACAATTTGCCCAATCACTTTACATCAATGCTTATTCACAAATTCAAGCTGAATCAGTGATTACACATCAAAAACTAGTCTATGAGGAACCATCACTTGAAAATAGGTTGGGTATTGAGGACTTAAGCTATAAAACCAACTTAAATTCTAAAACAGTTAGTTCAGTCAACTATTGGTTAAATAAACCCCAAAACTTGAGTTTTAACTTATAAATCTTATACCCACTCTGAGTTGGAGGCTAAAATACTGATTCCAACATCAATAGTACCCCAACTGATGGCCAACTCACATCAACCCAAAGATTTGTGAAATTAGCCAACAATATTAGCCAATGAATCAATTTAAATTATCCAAACGATTTAAATATGAAAAATGAGGATTTAACTTTCAAAAATTTTGGTGCCAAATCTTATTGAAAGCCAACCCACCCAATTTGAAACCCAAAATGAATGCTAATACCAAGTCTCTTGGTTTGAATGAACTCTGGACTGGGATGTTGACTGATGCTTTTAAACATTTTTTTGTTAAAAAAGAACCTCCCAAAAAAGGCTCTAAAATATGAAATAATTGAGAAGTTATAAATACTAAATAAACCCTTTGAAGTCAGCGCCATTTTTTAGCTGCCTTATAATACCCATTTATAATATATATACTCATTACTGTATATTCTAATTTGCTTATAGTTTATGCTTGGACCCAATTCAATATAAGCTTTATATTGTATTTGTAAGCAAAGTAACATAAGTCAGATTAAAAATAAAGCTATCTTCAAAAAGGGTTTTATTGATTATTTTTTAATTTCTCAATTATTTCATACTTTTTAAGCCTTTTTAAAAAGGTATTTTTTCTAAATTTTTTATTGAAGGAGGGGGCTTTCCAATTTCTTTAACCCCAGTTTTTTTCTCAAAAAGATAGTGCATCTTTAGAAGTTGTTAATTTTCACAATTTTATCTTAAAAATGCTATCTCTATATATCATTTTTGAACCCTCAGTATTTCTATATAAAAATAAAATTTATTGTAATATATTATATATAGTATCCTATAACAAATAGACTAATAAATAAGTCTATTAAGTCCAGTTAATTTTATTGAACATTCTATGAAAGATTAACTGAGCGCCATTTACAATAATTCAATCTATAAAACTTTGTTGAATTTATTGGTCAATCTATGCTAAAATTACTGATTGCCATCTGTAATTATTCACATCATCAAAATATTTGTTATTTTATTTGTCAAATAATGTAAAAACGATAAGAATCTATAAGGCTTAAGCTTGTCACATTATGATTTCATACTTGCCTGATTTTGAACATACCCCCAGACATAGAACATATATCAAGTCAAAAGTTGATTCAAAGCTATACTTCACCAATGCCATAATTAAGTTTATCTGGCGATGTATTAGTACCACAATTAGATTATATTGCTTTTGGTCTGTCTTAATATACATACTAAACTACTGGTCAGCTATTAGACCAATCCTTACATAAATCTTTACAACCCTTACAATCCTTACACACAATACTTACACTTTCTTTTGCACATTATTATCGCTTCTTAGAAAATGTTACCAGGTATAATTTAGAAAAAGAACCTTTTTAGATCGTGCCCACTGCCCTGATTAGAGCAGTACACGCGATTTCAACAGCATCAATTAAAAAAGGAATCCTGATTGGCAGAGCTTAGCTCATAAAGCTAAAGCCCATAGTAACTTTTTTAATAATACAAAACAGCCTGCTAAATGGGAAACCCATCCAGCAGGGGTGCATGCACTAATATCAATAAAAGTGCCAACGATGAGGCTAAGTAAAACAAACAAACTTGACTAATAAAAATGTTGGCAATGTAACCTAAGTACAGCATAGAATATTGGCCACAAACTCCATAATCAATGCGATAAAAAAGGAACTAAATAGTAGAATGGAAGCACAAACCCCTCCAAAGGCAGCTCAACCTCAAGGGGCACCAACAGCCACTACTTTGGCGGAGACTGGAGATCCCACCAATGGGCAACTCATGGAGAAGTAAAGGTACTAGCGGGTAATACCCCCAAAAAGTCCTTTCTCTGATTAGTACTCCCATTACTGAGCACCCACCTTACAAAGGGAGGAAGGAAGCCCTACCAACTAGAGGCCAAGCCCTAACAATTCTCTACCTAAACAGGGGAATGATTGCTCCAAGCTAAACAATTATAATTGGGGGAGATCTAGTATCAATGCTACTGGAAAATGCTTTTGGCAACTATCCATAAAATATAATTCCTCTCAATTGACTCAACCCTTATTGGACCTAAAACCCATTGATGCTATGACACTTTGGTAATCCTCAATAGCAATAAATCTGGAGAAATTTGTCAACAATAATCTCTGACAAAAATCAGACCCTCTATTTGAAAACCCTTTATTAGGTCCTAAACCCAATGAGGTTAAGGCCGTTTTTAGAATCCACAACAATTATAAAAATAGAGGAAATTTGTCAGCAATCAGCTCTAAAGAAAGTCAATTCCCTCAATCAAGTAAACCTTTATCAGGTTCAAATTCTGATGTAGCAACGATTGATTTAAGTACCTTTAATATTAATAAAGCTGGGGAAAATTATTGGCAAAAATCCCAGATAAAATCGGTCTCCTCATTCAACTAATCCCTTGTAAGACCCAAACCTGGATAAAATTACAGTCATTTCAGGATCTGATTCAGACTCATCAGATAATCTAAATTCACTACCAAAAAACCAATAAATAATGGCGAAAACCCTGACTCCACCAAACTAATCCATGAAACAGGCAGCACACCCCATATCATACTGGTGAAATTTACATTAATGCAGAAGGACATTGCAAGTCCAGGAAAACGTCCCCTTTGCGTGGACTGAACGGTTTTTTTTGTTTCCAGATGAAAAGGGTCTAAAGAGGGAGGCTGTAACCCTCATCACCCAGGGTGACCTCGCCCATGTGGTAGATGAGCGCTGGGTAACAGCACTCCTTATGAAGATTCCTCCCACGGTTCTCATGCTTACCTCAGCTAAATTAATTTGTCAAATTGAGGATTTCTGCACCAAAATCATCAGTAACCATCTTACCCATAAGTGGGAGGGATTTTATAAAGCCAATGGTGCCAAATCCTCAGAATCAAAGCCAAAATGTCCAAAATCAATGGGAATAAAGCCTGATGGGTGAGAAACTAATGGTCAGAAGGGGACAAGTAAATATTTAGTCAAAAATTGCTGATTGCATTGAGCCATTGAGAAGTATGGTTGCCAACACTAAACTTCCCTCAAAACCATCAGGGATAATTCCCAATGATCAGGTATCACCTTTGGGTACAGTTGTCAATGGTTTGAAACCCCCATTTCAGAAATTGGGATTGGTGCTCAAAGAAACCCAATTGGCTGAACAAACACTCCAGTGACTGGGCACGGGCATGTTGGCATCCTGAACCCATTTCTGACCAGTTGAGACCGCCCTATGTGGGGTGGCCTTAGGGGATTCCCGTTGCCCATCAGGCCAGATGCTATCATGATAACTGACTTAAAATGTAGTAAAGCCTTGGGTCAGGCATTTGTTGACAAACTGATAGCGACTCAGCCTTTTGTGAATCCTTTAGTGTCAGTTCAGATTAGAACCATTTCCCCTCTCTTAAAATTTGCCAAGTTAGGTCAAATTTGTGGGCCCTAGGCCGTTGCTTTGACAAGATGACCCAAATTAAACACTATTTAATCAGTTGTGTCGCACTGAAGAAATTAGTGGTCAATTTCTTAGACTTTTACTTTCTATAAAATTCCCACTAGTATCAAATTTTTATTTTACTTCAATTCTACTTGCCAAAGTCCCAATGGCACTAACTTGGTGGCCCGTCAGCCCTTATACTGGATGGGCTACGCTCATTTTGATGATCACAATTGCTCCCACCATAGCCAACTGGATCCATCTTGCAAGGAATTTTCTGGAAATTTAATCACATTATTGAAGATATCTGTTACCAGGATTTTGGAACCCTGTGGCCTCATATATCTCGCCTTCAAGTAAGGAACTTCCCCCTTGCCTCTGATTTGGTAATGACCTCTTCCATTGGAGATCATAAAGCAGTTAATCCAGTAGTGAAACCCCCTGAAGCAAGGCCAGTATGGTCTGTGGGTTGCATCTGTTTGGTTCTTTGCTGGTTTTCTTTTCACGCTTGTTGCAAATCAATGAGTCATTGTTGACCAACTTCCCACACCATACAACGTTGTTCAAGTGGCAATGCCACTAGCATTCTGGAATGCCTTTTGGGTGCTTATGCATCCCAACTGGCAGGCCAGTCTAAACTTATTATGCCTTTTTCCTGAAATAATCAACCAACTATTGTTTCCTGCCATTTCCGCCCTTCTCTTCAAGTTGGCGCCACAACGGTTAACCTTTACCAAATGAATTTGCAGTCAGTAGTTTGTCTTCTTCTTTTTATGTCAGTCGCTGAATTTGTGAGCAGCATTTGCAATGCTTTGGAGAAACTTCTCCGTGGTAGCAGAGACCCATGGACCGCTACTTTTCCCTTAACTTATGATCAAGAAGGGAATCTGAGTGTCCCCTCCAAGATATTGATAATCAAGTCCTCGACGCTCTTGCCAAAGTGCAAATGTGCTCTGCCATTGCCCTAGGTAATGCTGATTCACAATCCAATGACCAACAAGGTGTTGCCATTTTGGATGCTGTAGAAGGGGAAGCCCATCGGTGGGTGCAAGGACTCCTGCATTTCACTGTGTCAGAATTTTAACCAGATGTAATCCTCCAATGATTAATCATTATATGGAATAAATGGCCAATTGCGGTGGAATGGTACATTGACTGAATTTCATGTTATTTGATATGATTTCTAGATAGTTGCTACCCAAATTGGGTTGAGCCAAATCCAAGTATTCCGCTGAGTTTGGAAGTAGGTTTGAGAGGGCCCATATGGTGGCACCAAATTAATATAAAAATCTTCAGTGACTAATAGCTGAGGATGAACCAACTAGTTTTAGTCAGCAGAATCAAAATTCGATGCTAACTGCCATTTGTGGACCGTTGTGGGAATTTCTAGTGGAAAGCCAATGTATTTGCTTTAATCGTCCATGTATAACTTCACTTCCTTACTAATAATTTGATGTCAGCAAATCTGACAATTACAAGTTTGAGGCAGCTGAGCTAATCTCTGGCGCCTCATTTATTATAACAAAAATTGTCTGAATAAGGTGATTTCTAGTCAATTGAACAAGTCAAGTCGATATGAGATGTCAGCAAAATGCCAAGATATTCTGAGCTAATCCCAAGCGACTGAAGCTGTTTCTGGCGCATTATTATCGACTTAGAGGTCAAATCCAAATTTGATTTTTATTTATATTAATCAATTATATGACTCACATGAGACTTGAGCTGAGGATGAGTAAGAACTAATAAATTGGACGTCAGGAAGGATGAAGCGAGAGGGTTGACGCCAGGGAAGAGAATAGTGCAGTGGAAGGATAAGATGAGTGGTTGGCTGGAAGAACCAGAAGAAGAGCTGATAGGTCAGTGGTGGGCGCAGTAGCCCCTTTGTATATAGTATAAATACCTGGCGTTTCCCTTTCAATACATATCTACCTTTGCCTATTCTAGCTTTTGTTATAAGTTTATAAATTTCTTTGGTTAATGATTAGACTGGGAGATCCCCAAATGGCGCAGTTGACATGCCAAGGGGTCAGCTGGTGCTGCTGGCCCTGTGCATAAGATAAAATGGCAAAGGCTGACCAGTCTTCATACTGGCTGGCCTGCCAACTAGCAGAGCCCATAGTTGATTTTCCAAAAGTAATGCTCACTACAGGGGGCCGCTGGTCAACTGTATCTTATTGATACTAGGGCAAAATGGTGAGCCCTCACTCTTTATGAAAAAGCCTGATTGAATTCCATGCGTAATATGCTGAGGAAGTGCAGGAAGCATCCAATGATGAACAAGTACTTTTTACTGTAACAGAGCTGAGTGATGAAGATGCTATACTTGATTTGCAATTAAAAAATTGTTGTCATGGTTAGTTAACTTGATAGTGGAAACCAACCCAAGGATAAGGGTAGGTGACAGGAGGCCCAGAAAGTGAAACTTCTGGCTCTTCCTGACCTTAAGCACATATTAGAGCAACGCTGGGTACAAATCAAATATGCCTAGGTTGGTACTAGTGAGGTGCAAAATGCCCAGCCCCTTGTGTCAGCCCAGGCGTTAAAACGGACGATATACATAACAAATGAAGATGGTTTGATTTGGTTAATTGGTTACAGGGGTTTGAAACCCATTCAAGTTACAAAATTATGAGTTTGGGTAGAATACAGCTTCAATCAATCACTCTAATGAAGACAGCTTTAGTGTAGTCTACAAAATTGAATGCGAGCATTTGCCTATCAGAGTATAAAGGCTTGTGCACACTTCCACAGACCCATAATTACCCTGACTCTGTTTAAATATGGGTTTCCGCGACCAACGCTCCTTGCTGGTCACTTTGTATAATGAACTTCTCTGTTTTACCATTTTTAGTAAATGTTATTTTGGATGCTCCTTTGCATGGACCCCTTTGAAGGAGGCCTTGTGCTACATTACTCATTCCATTTTAAATATGATGAGATTATCCCCTAGTGCACTGTTGGTTCGCCCAGGTACCCTCCAACCTGGGACGCGTACCCTTTCTCTTTTTGTGCACTGCATCACTTTTGGTTGGTTATTTATTACACTCCTTCACTTTATATATTAGTGCTTCAGAACCCTCTGTTGAGCTCTAGTAGCTTTGATGCTAACGGCTAGTTTCCTTGCATTGGCTCTGTGCATCGTGCACCACAACGCTGGAAACAGGAGTTATAGACACTCTCCTTACATTAGTCAACCAACCCTTTCATTTTATTTGCACAAACCTTTTCCATGTGGGACTTTTCAAAAGTGTAAACAGTGGGCGCTGGCTGTGGGCTTCACCTGTGGTCAGTCACACTGCTGTTTCCTCTTTCTCTGAAGGTTGTAGCATCTTAGCATTATTATGGCTGCCTCCAACTGGAAAGTACCAACATTTCATGATCGTACCTGGTGGCTACAGATGCTTCTTAGTCCAAAAGTCATGATTCCCAGACTTTCCGCCAAAATCATCAAATTAATTGTAATTAATGAATTTTACTTTGACAGCACATTCAGACAATGCTGGTGGAATCGGCGCAGATGGGCCTGGGGGTGTTGGATTTGGATAACATCGGGAATTACACTGCAGTTAGGGGAATAGGGTCATTTGCGCCTAAAAATGCATTTTATGATGAAAATCTTATCCGTACCTCTGAGCCGTTTAATAGCTTTTAAGGCCTGGATGAGAACCCTATTCAAGTATATCAAATTACCTTAGAGAACCCTCGTTTGACCCCTACCATGATCCATAGCACTCAGGAAGTGGAGAAAGAATTTTGTTTTAAATATGAGAAAGTATGTGCACCTGCAGAAGGCATGGTAGGATATGTGGCCTCAGTAGTAAGAGTGGCCAACTATCCTTCCCCCTTATATGATTCCAAAACATACCCTTATGACTTTCTTAAGCCAGAGGAAGAATTTTCAGGTGTGGTGGTGGCGTTTTCTGCTTTGAATGAATTCCATTCTGGATACTTTTTATTGACCGCTACCCTTACATCCCCTTTGGGAAAGTTCAGCACAACTATATTAGTGGATACTGGGGCCACTGAAAATTTTATGGACTAAAACCTTGCTGAATACCTTGAGTTGAGTTACTCTTCAGGTGGTATGGTTAGAAGCGAAGCTTCTCAAGGTATCATTACGCTGAAAAACATGGGGGTTAGTGGATTACCAGGTGGGCTCCTATCTTCTGTCTGACCACTTTTAAGCTATCAAAAACCTATTGTATCCCATTATTTGGGTGCAGAGTGGTGGAGAAAGTTTGACATCAGGACTTAATTGAAAGAAACACCCTATACTTGCCCTTGATGAATGGTCACCAGTTAATTTTTTCCTTTGGCTGATGCCCATTTTCAGGGCAAACTGCCACATTGGCCAAATATTCACACTATTACTCTTGCCCCTTTGTTGAATCCCTCGGTGGAGGTTCCCTTACCTTCCTGTTTTGAGGGGTTGGAATCTTCATTTGATGCAGCTTCAGCTAACGCACTACCTGATCATTCCAAGTTCAAATTGTGAGCTAAGCTCACTGTGTATCTGGTGCATATATCTTCCCCCATTTACCCATTGACTGTCCGCGAGGAAGAGGCTTTAGATGTGTGGGTTAAGAAATATTTAGCCAAAGGTGCGATCTTTCAGCGTACTTCCCCTGTCTGCTCCCCACTTCTCTTTGTGGAGAAGGCTGATGGAACTTTAAGACCTTGTGTAGATTATGGGAATTTAAACAACGTTACTGTAACAGACCTCCATCCCATCCCTTTAGATTCACAGATTGCGCGTTATTTAGAGAAGGCAAAAGTCTTCTCCAAGTTAGATTACCTCAATGGTTCAATCAGATCTGGATAAAGAAGTGACAGAAGTGGTTGACCACATTCCACACCAGAAAAGGTAATTTCCAGTTTTGGGCCATGCCCTTTGTGCTTAAGAATGCCTCTGTCATCTTTCAACGCCATATTGATGCTGCGTTAGGGGACTTGTTGGAGTCATGCGTGGTTGCCTACATGGATGATATCATGGTTTTTTCTCCTGATCATGAGTCCCATGTAGTACACTTTGGCAAGTGGTGGAGAGGTTGAGGGGCGCTCGCCTTATACTAAAGATCTGTAAGTTTGAATTCTTTAAGTCCCAGGTCACTTTCTGGGCAACGTCATGTTTGACCAAGGAGTTATGATAACTCCAGACAAGATGAAGGCTATTTGTGAGTGGCCCACCCCACCTCAGTCAAGGAATTGAGGAGATTTTTTGGGACATGTACGCTCCTCAAGAAATTATGCCCAATCTCTCTAAGGTGGCAGCACCCTTATATATGGCTAGCGGTGCCAAGATACTTCAGTGTCCCCTGTTTTGGAGGATGCTTTCCAAGAAGTGAAGTTCAACATGGTATCCACGTCCATCCTTCGCCATGTTGACCCTGCAAAGGAGTTCATTGTGTCTACTGATGCTTCCAACTTTGCTGTTGGGATTATCCCTGGATTAGGTGAAAGCCTTGTCCAGGGGGAAAATCAATACATTCAAATGAAGGGCATAACTTTCAGATGGCCCAATAATTTGAGAATGGAGTTCAATCCAACCAGAATACCGAATTTGGGGCTTTGCCTAAATTATGCTGAATTTGTGGTAAATGTACATTTACTAATTGTTATCTAATCTTGATCCACTCTTTATCTACTTCCACCTATCATAGTATCAAGACTTTCCTACTGGTCCCATGACACTACCCTTAAATATCCCTATCCCTATCCTTATATTTTGAAGCACTATAAATATTGCTAGATTTATTCAAAATAAAATACATCTTACCCAAGCTCTTATTTTATTTTACTTCACTTTAACGGAAACCATCTCGTTCAAGGCTGCTAACTTTGAAGCCCTGGCTTCAGATGATTGTGACGCCAATAGTTCCTCCCTGGCGGCCCAACTTTTGCCATAGCAGCTGCCTTGTTACAAGTGGGCAAAGATGGGACTGAGCATCCAGTGGGATACTTTTCTAGGAAAATGTCTCTGACTGAGCTGAACTACGCCGTTTAAAGACTAGGAGTTATTAGCAATGGTGAAGGCGTTAAATTATTGGCGCCATCTTTTACATGACTCCTCCCAACCTTTCCATGTACGTACAGACCACCAGGACTTGCTGTACTACCGCGCTTCTCATGTCCTAACTCTACGGCAGACCCATTGGCATGAGACCATTGTCCAATTTGCATTTTCCTATGAGTTCACCAAGGGCAAGGAGAATGGTTTGGCGGATGCTTTGAGCTGCAACCCTGCTTTGGCTCCCGAATCCAAAGGATGTAGATTTTTTTAGTACTAGATCAAAGGATGTAGATTTAATAACACCCAGTTGATGATTCTTCCAGGTAAGATTCTGCCTTTACTTCCCGATTCCATGGTCAACACACCAGCGCTTGCACCTCTGGAAAACGCAACAGAATATAGCATGTTCAGAAAGGTAGTTCTTTCTATTCTGCTATCAGTTGAATAAACTATGGTTCTCACTAAGAGCGCTCTGAATCAGGAAGATTTATCCAGGGTTATCACGTAAAGGAAGAGATGGTGTGGTTTTAGGGGCGCCTATGGGTTCCTGCTGAACCACTGAGCCTGGAAATCATCCATGACCATCATGACGGAATCACCATTGGCCATCCTGGGTAAGCAAAGACCTTGGAGTTAATACGATGCACCTACAATTAAAAGGGCTTGCCTGCTCAGGTAGGAAGGTATTGTAAAGAGTGCCTGATCTGGAATCAAATAAAACCCAATCTTCAACCATTAGCAGGCTTGTTGGTACCAGTACAAAAGGCGGAAGGGCCTTAGACCTCACTATTGGCGGATTGCATTGTGAAATTACCCATTTCTGATGGTTATGATGTCATCATGGTAGTGGTGGACCGCTTTATAAAGTTCGCCCCCTTTATTCCTTGCAGAACTACAATAACCGGTGCTGAGATGGACAGGATTTTTGTCACACATGTGTTTGCGCTTCATGGGGTTCTTCAAGGAATCATTTGTGACTGAGGACCCCATTTAACTTCCATCTTTTGGGAAGAGTTGTGTAAAACTCTTCAGATTCGCCCCTGCCATTCAACTTCCTATCACCCCTCAATAAGATGGGCAGACCATACAAGTGAACCGGTGCTTGGAACAGTTTCTGTGGTGTTAAAATGCCGCGGATTATACAGATTGGGTTTCTCATCTACCCATGGCCCAGTTTACTATAGCAACACTTTGCACTCTTCAATCAGTTGTTCCCCCTTTTCGCCAAAAATGGCTTTAACCCCGCCTTTAACAAGGAGCCCAGCTGTGGTTTCAAAGATGAAGCGTTGGTGGAATTTTAAAAGGCTATCAAGAAGTTCCACCAGGGGGTTTCCACAAGTTTGGAGGTGGCAATTTAAGTTTATATGGAGAACGCTGATGGTAAGCACTGAGTGGGTCCAGCGTACAACAAAGGAGATCTTGTGATGCTTGATGCCCGCAACATCCCTATCAAGCAGCCATGCAAAAAGCTGGGACTAAAGAGGATTGGCCCTTACCGCATTGTTAGAAAGGTGGGTCATGCCTCATACCAGTTGGATCTTCCCTCTGCGTTTTAGATCTTCTCCATCTTTCATGAGAGCAAATTGATGTTGTTCAAGGGCCCCCCACCTGAGACTCCTGAGGTTTATCTCATGGATGGGGCACCAGAGTAGGAAGTGGAGGAAATAATAGCCTCCCGCCATGTTAAAAGATGACTCGAGTATCTGGTACCCTGGAAGGGGTTTAATACGGCTGAGAACAGTTGGGTGCCAGCATGTGACTGTGTACATGCTCAAGACCTGATCAAATCATTTCATAATTCTTTTCCTGAGGCTGCAGGATTAAAGTCCAAGCCAGCCATCGCTGCTATGAAGTTGTCACCCACACATAAGAACTTTCCTTAGTGAACGCCCCTGGAGGGGGGGGGTGGAGCCCAAGAAGGAGGAGCGGGTAATGTCATGGTTGAATGACTTGATAGTGGGAACCAACCCCAAAGATAAGACTGGGTGACAGGAGGCCCAGAAGGTGAAACTTCGGGCTCTTCCTGACCTTAAGCACACATTTGACTAACGCTGAGTGCAAGTCAAATATGCCCAGGTTGGTACTAGTGAGGTGCAAAACGCCCAGCCCCTTGTGTCAGCCCAGGCGTTAAAACGAACGATCTACATAACAAATGAAGATGGTTTGATTTGGTTAATAGGAGAACAGGGGTTTGAAACCCATTCAAGTTACAAAATTATAAGTTTGGGTAGAATACAGCTTCAATTGATCACTCAAGTGAAGACAGTTCTTATGTATTCTACCAAATCAGATTAGAGCATTTGCCTATCAGAGTATAAAAGCTTGTGCACACTTCCACGGGCCCATAATTACCCTGATTCTGTTTAAATATGGGTTTCCGCGACCAACGCTCCTTGTTGGTCACTTTCCATAATGAACTTCCCTTTTTTAATGTTTTAATTGTTACTTCGGACAATCCTATGCACAAACCCCTTTGAGGAGGTCTTGCACTACATTAAACATTCCATTTTAAATATGATGAGATTATCCCCTAGTGCACTGTTGGTTCGCCCAGATACTCTCCAACCTGGGACGTTTACCCCTTCTCTCCTTAAGCACTGCATCACTTTTGATTGATTATTTATTGCACTCCTTCACTTTAGTTATTATTGCTTCAGCACCTTCTGCTGGGCTCTAGTAGCTTTGGTGCTAACGGCTAGTTTCCTTGCATTGGCTCTGTGCACCTTGCACCACCACGCTGGAAATAGGAGAGTTATAGACACTATCCTTACACTTGTTCTGAGTTGACGGCTGACTAACATCATCACTATACTAATATAACCCCTCAGCAGTTGTATGGCATTATGAAATGGCTTCTTCAGGGGTATTGACTTTACAAAGACGAGGTGGCGAGCATGCTTTGAGTTTTTTCTACAACCAATGAGACCAAGAAACCCACTACGCATTCTATATGTCTTACCTGGACGCAACTACCATGGGGTTGTCTCATCAGCTTAGTACCCATATAACTGAAGAGTATTTAGTCCGTTATGTGCAGCCAACTATCCACCAGCTACTGCGTGTGCTGGCTCGCCACAATATTGAAATTGAGGACGTAATGCGGTTCATTCACGCCCAGCAGAATGAAACTCGCCTCCTTCTTAACCGCCTGATCACTCTTTTTTGGAGGTTCAGGGGCGCTGGTACAGGTGACCACCACGTTGGGGATGTCTGCCATCAGTTTGACGTTTCTGTGCCACAGTAGAATCTAGAGTTACCTTGAATGATATGTGAACTGTTGGATCAACATGGTCTATTGGTGGAATGGATTCAGGATGTAACCATGTCAGAAAGAAATAATGAGTGCTTTATGACGAACCTGGCAAAATTGGCGAAAATGCTTGAAGCCATGATAGCTCTTATCAGTGGAATGGTAACACTGACAGAATGACAAAAAACGGATCATATCAGTTCTGTAGCAGCTGAATTCAGCCAACTTCACAACGAGTGGAGTAATCAGTGGATGGCGGATAATTCACTCTTCCCCTTGTTGACGTCCCCCCAAATATCTACAGTTGATACGTCAGGTTACACAATTGGGAATAATTAGCCAGGCTGGGCGCAGTCAAGCCATTCCTCTTCCATTCATTGAGATGGGAGAGTACACGGAAATGTGAGTATGGCTGGCTACCCTTTGACAAGCCAATGAGGAACTGGTGTGAGAACTAGCCACCCTCATTAATCAAGTTATAAAACTAATTGACAAGCGCATGATGCTATCAGGCAGCATGAAAGAATGCAGAGCACAGTGGGGACGTCCTCTCATGTCTACATGCAGTGGAGCGTAAACCAAACTCTGATTTGGAATTTCATCATGAGTTTCAAAATCAGTATGAGATGCTTCAATAGTAATTTAAGATTGCTGATGTAGGTGCTATTTGGTTAAAATGGAACAGATAATCAATGAACATTTTCTGAGCAAGCCAGATCCAGGGGAAGTGGTGCAGTTAGCAGTGATTTGGGGGAGGAATGCTATGGATCAGCCAACAAGTATCCCTCGGGGGTCATGGCAGACCCTCCTCACAACACTACTTCTTCTGAGTCCATTTTGGCGGATTTGATTCCATCTGGCCATCCCTATGATAGCTGACAAGAGAATGTTCCCTTATTCATTAAGAACCCAATTCAGCTGCTCCTAGCAGCTGGAGCTCAGAGCAAGGTATAGCTGTTTAAATCAAGAAATTACAGCCCTTCTATCATGATGGGAATATGCATGGCTACTTTAAGCGATTTAAATTTGCCGTGGAAGGGGTTCAGATCAGTGGATAGCGAAACTGTTACTGTCCGCTTTGAATGTGGAGAGCAGAAAATCAAGTCACGTGCTACCTTCTGAATAGCTTGGTGTCTTACAAAGATGTAAAACAAGTGTTTCTGGCTGTTTGGGGGCGCGGCCAAGATGCCCAATGAAAGGCCGACTCCTGTCTGTACAGTTCCACCAAAATGAGCCCCTGTTAGAATTTGCTGAATGATTCTTGATGGAAACGCATGTGTTAATTGGAGACAAATCTTACCACCAAGGATATTAGTATAGTGATGATGTCAGCCATCAAACCATATCAGGAATTACATGATGCTATGTCTCACGTTTTGGACAAATATGAAAGGCTTATTTAAACTGTGAACACATTAATTCATCTCTCCGCCACGTTCAGCACCCCCTAATGTAGATCAAAAGGCCCCTGCTGTCGCCGCATCATACTCCTCAGGATATGGGCTGCAGCAACTGATCTATAAACTGTTGGAACATATTTGTCCATCATATATATCAGTGGATCTTTTTGTCCTATGTACGCTCAGCCAGTTCATCCCCAACCTATGATTAATACCATTAATCTTTGTACTGGTCCTCCCACTGCAAGATATAGATGTATACCTTTATGAATGCTTGCTTCCTGTGCAGAAGAAGGCAATATGCTGGTAATTGCCCTAGCAACCCACAGGTGTATGCGATGCTATCTGGGAAGATTGAGTAGGGAAAAGCTTGAGCAGAGTAGAGTTGGGACGCTCTACCTCCTCTAAGTCAAATTCAATTGTCCAAAACGATTCTAAAGAATCTCTTTTCATAGGACTCAGAACTCAGCCAGATAACTTACTATACCAACAGCTTTTGTCAGATACCACAGCTTCCATTCCAGAGAATGATTATTCAAACCCAAGCTCTGAGTTCCGCCAGAATGTGCAGAATCCATATGCATGGAAGATCCTGGAACAAACCAGCATAAGCAACGCGGATCCCTCCATGGACGTTGACTCTCTAGCAGGGGTTAATATAAAAGCCAGTCGAAAATTGCAATGGAGCATCCTCATGTCAGTATGGGCATATCCTCCTTTCTGAGTAACAAAAAGCCTTTGGACGTCCACGCAATAAACTCTGATGTTTTTTATTATTCAGAGTGCACTTACTGTGACTTTTTGTGTCCAGAACACAAAAATCCGCGCTATCATAGACACTGGGGCCCCAGTGAATATAATCTCTACCAGATTGTTGGCCAAGCTTCCATTGAAGCCGGATGTGGACCACAGAGTAGTATACAGACCGCGGGGACACAATTTACTGTGTCTAAAGGAGCATACAGAACGTTGCCTTTGTGATTTGGGTTAATTAGGGCTTCCGCTCCAGTGGCAGTTCTACCAAGCAATAACTATAATATATTAAGGTGTGACATTTATGGGGAAAATTTGGAGCAGTGATAAATATGGCGGAGGAAACCCTTAATATTTTGGGACAACAAATTTCTTATCTACTTTACCTCTAGCGGATTACCAACAGATCTGTTCCGCTCCATTCAAATCAATCTGTCATACAGTGACAGGGTGATTCCTGTCTAATATTGGCTAATGAAGCGGAGAACCAGAGCCCTCCCCAACCAGATCTATGAGTATAAAGGGATTCTACACTGATCAGCGAGCACTTTGAGCCTACCATCTGGACACCAGTGCATAGTAGGAAATGAGCTTGATTTTGACATCAATAAAGGGCTATATGGGTAAATTATGGGGCCTCGCCAGCAATCACGGCTTGAACCACATGTGGCTCCAGGGCTACTGCTACCCAGAAATGGGGATGTGAAGGTACTGCTAGCAAATTTACAGAAGGAGACAATAATGATCCAGCGGCACAAGTGGCGGCTTATTTACAATTGGCTCCTATAGATGAAGTTTGCCATATTCATGATTTTGGATCATGGGAGGACCTCGGTCTAATGATAAATTCATTATTTGGAGTAATGAAAGTGGTTCCGTGGGAAGCGCTAACTGGATTGTCAGTGGGACATAAAGATAAAGCGATAGCTTTATTGGAAAAATACTAGGATATTTTTGCATATGATAATCATGATTTGAGGTGCGCCCAAGGGGTGGTACATTGGATAGATATGGGGGATCACCCTCCCATTCTATTGCGGCCTATTAGACGTTCAAAGGTGGTATAAAAGGCTGTCTCTGACGAGGTAAATAAACTTATTGAACAAGGAATGCTAGAGCCATCAACCAGTACGTGGGCATCGCCAGTGCTCATTGTAAAGAAAAAGATGGAACAAATAGGGTGGATATTGACTACTAAAAGCTCAATAGTGTAACAAAGAAGGATTCCTACCACCTTCCACGGATTGATGATATGTTGGATCAATTGGGCAGGGAAAATTATTTTTCCACCAAGGATCTGATCTTAAGGTACTGGCAGATCGTTTTTCCATTGGCAGAAAGGGAAAAATGTGCTATCATCACTTTGAAGGGGTTATTCCAGCCGACACATATACCACAGGGTTTGTGCAACGCCCCAGCTATGTTTCAGCATGATATGGATATGATGTTAGGTGAATTGAAGCTGTCCTGAATCTTAGTCTAACTCAATGATATCAATGCTTTCTTGCGAATTTTTACAGAGCATCTTGCTCATCAGGAACAAGTGTTCTGCCAACTCGCTAATGCAAATATAAAATCAAGCCTCAGAAGAGTAATTTTTTAAAGAACAATTAGAATACCTCAGGTT